>VIGQ01001766.1:12500-30000 GCA_009663005.1 Actinidia chinensis | reverse complement strand
GGTCCGTAGAGGAGCTGGGGCGGCTTCTCACTATGAGGGGTGAAAAAGACCGTGGGGCTTGTCATATGGAGCCCAGTAAGTGACCTGGAGCCAAAGTGTTAAGGGATGTCACTTGTTGAATAGAATATGACGGAGCCAGATAAAACAACTTGGAGTCCGGGTATTTGAAGCGGTGGAGGACTGGAGGAGTTATTACCATTGTGGAGCTTGATGCATGGGTTGAAGTGGCAGCGCTAACTCTGAGGTATCTTGGAGGGCTAGAGTTAGGCGCGAGGTCTCGGAGCGGGATGGCCCCACCCGCCAAGGGCATCATGAGCCCACCCAATGTGTACCACGTGGAAATGCGGCCTTCTGGCCTGCCCGTACACACAGTTGTCGTAATAAAAAATCAAATATAATGGACATAAATATTCGAAGGTCATTTTTTTTCCCAACTTTTTTAGTTGTCAATTTCTTCATTCATTTCAGCCACTGTCTCAACATACATAAGAATTTCCACAAGAGGAGAATGATTTTTTCAAGGCCATCCTTATTACCGATGCCATGAGTATTACCCTGATAACCGATGCCCAGGAGATTAACCCTTATAAAAGAGAATAATATAATTATGTCTGGCAAACAAGAATAGGCTCTCTACATTTAGTAGGAAATGGCCCCTAATGCAAAAAAAAACAGGGAGCCAAATGCTAAACGCTTGGGCATATTTTTTGGAGCTTGGCTCTCCAAAATAGCCCTGAAAAAGTAGATAGGCAAACCAGTTGGAGATGATCATAGATCCCATAAATTAAACTAAAATGCCCAAGAGCATCTCCAAACATACTCCAATACTCTAAAAATGGATGCTGAGGATGGATTTGACAATCTCCTAGTGACAAAAACTTGGGCATTGGGATGTTGTGGTGTGTAATGGGTCCTGATAGCATAGATTGTGTTTTGAAGAATCCTATTCATGGAGTTGATGAGCATTGGACTCCGTTTCCCTCATTAGGTATGGATTGTCCCTAGGACCCAATTAGTGAGGTTACACTCCCATAATATGTGCTTGAGAACATTTACAAAAAAAATTGTTGGAATGTTTTGCTCGGTAGTGCCTAAGTAGCTCAAGCAGTCACAGGAAGAAAAAACATCATCAAATTGATTCGATTGTAGCGTTCTGAAGTGGGCTCTTAGCATGCAAGGCGAGAGAAATGGAGAGAAATTTTTTAATGATTTTTTTCTATATTTTCGGGAAATATAATTTTGGATCCTTACAAGGAATTAGGGGACTACGTTTTTGTGTAGTGCTAGAAGTTCTTGACACACACTCATACAATCATTCATTCTCTTTTATCTTAACAACCTGTGGCCGTTGTGAATGAGGTGGTGGTATAGGTGATCGAGGCGGCGGCAACGAAATTCGTAGCGACTCTATTTGAATCAGATCCCAAAGAAAATGACTGGGATTATAGCAAAGTGGAAGTGGGTGCTGGATTCGTAGTTTTGTGGAAGGATATCAAGTCTAGGGTGAAAGAGCTACGGTGGTAATTTCAAGTTGTCTGAACCCTGTGTTAGAACGTTTGATTCATATAGTTGATTGTTTGGGTTGTCGAGGTTGTGGTTTTATCCCATGAGTCTTTTTTCCCATGGGGTTTCCAAATAAAACTGCGTGTTCATCATTTTTAGTATTTCATTGATTTTGCCAGTTGAAAATTGAGAGATATTGGGGTGTTGAAATCAGATTTAACCAAGGATTGAAAGTTTTTATTGGTGATTGGATTTGGATTGCCTCATACTCGATGAGACCAGAGCAAAAACCTTAAACCCTAAACAATATTCTGTTATAAAACAACCAGAAGGTTTAATACCTTTAACTTTGAAGGAAAGCTCTTCGGAAATCAAAGCTTCCAAAACCCACAGTATACGTCGTCGTAAACCCAAACCGAAATATATAGATTTTCTCTTTGCCTCTTCTTCACTGAAACCACAACAAACATCAAAAAAAACCATAGTAAATCAAGCCGAAGAAAAACACACACACATAACTCAGAGATACAGTTAGTAAGGCAGCCGCATGCTTAACTTCCCCCCCACCCCCCAAATCAAATTTGATTAAAACTTAAATAAAAGCTTGATTGACACAAAACTCTCCAATGTTTTCTCATTACATCTTTTTCAAAAAATCCCAATTTATCCCAAAACCTTATTTTAAACTGTTTTTAAAAGATTGTGTTCTCAATACTTTTTATCAAAAATTCCATCAAAAATTACCAAAAGAAAAAACATTAACCAATGTTGTTTTAAAAGCTGCTTTTGATACAAGGACTTTACAAGTTTCTTAACACATCTTTTTTCAAAACATTATCCAATATATCCCGAAAGCCTATTTTAACCAGGTACATGAAAGGAATTGCGTTATCCAATTTCTACAACTAACAAAAAATTATTTTAATTTACGAAATAAAAAAAACATTAATCATTTTTTTTTAAGAAAAAAAACAAAAGCTTAT
This sequence comes from Actinidia chinensis, assembly GCA_009663005.1. Lineage (NCBI taxonomy): Eukaryota > Viridiplantae > Streptophyta > Magnoliopsida > Ericales > Actinidiaceae > Actinidia > Actinidia chinensis. The sequence goes on along the minus strand of VIGQ01001766.1, from coordinate 27,514 downwards.
CTCCAAACGCTTCTTTCACCAATTTGATATAAAATTTGGGTTGCTCCGAAAATCAGGTTTAGGGGTGATAAACCTACGAGCTTCCCGACCTTGATCGTCTTGTATCATTAAAAGACTCATTTGAGCTCGAGCTGTAGATTGATAAAAAAGGCCAAGTTTGAACATTATTTTTTTAAAACTTGTCAAGATTTTAAACAAGCGAGCAGATTACAATTTGGATTGAATAAAGCCTTAATGTGTCCAACAATTAAACTAACCGAACTCGGCTCAAATTAAAGATTGTTTGGAGCTCGATTCGCCCAATAAATAAGTCAAACTCAAATTTATTTTTACACAACTCCCTTTTAAAGTTTTCAAGTTCAGATTGAAAAGTCTGCTGTACGGCTCTATCAAGGTTCTTCCCTTTATTTGATACTAAGTTGATGAATGGTTGACCCATTTCAGTTCCTTTTTCATCAAAATTTATTAAATTCAACGAAATTTCGGAGAAGGAGGATTAGTCCTTTTTTCTTTCTTTAATTTAACAAAACAAAATACAAACACATACACATGTCTGTGTTTATTACCTCGACGACTCCGCAGGTTTTGACAAAGAATTGACCATTTCGTCCTCGGAGGGTTTGGGGTGTCGGCGGTGAACTCCATGACAATGAGCCCAGGGCTCGTAGTCGCAGCCGTTCGGAAGTATGGTCTCCTTCGGAGGCCGGTGCTCCAGTTCGGAGATGGGTCGTTGAGCGGGATGTAGCCCGACCAGGTCGTCTTGGAACGAGTCGGGTTATGTCGCCGATGTTGGGGACGAGTGGGGCTGCTTTGTCGAGGATCGCAAGAGCGAATCGAGAACGAGAAGGGTGGAGGAGAGACAATGATGATGGTTGGCGAAGAGGAGAGAGCGATGAGGAGAGGAGGGAGGATAGGGTGGCGCCGGGTGGTGAAGATCGCCCGCCATGGCTGGAGGCGTTTGAGTGAGAGAGTGAGTGTTGCTCAATCTATTATCGCAGCTGGTGAATACGACGTAGTTTGTGGTTACCTTCCCCAAATTTTCATTTTACCCCTTCTTCTTTTGAAGAAATACAAAACAAATTCCATATTTAACTTCGTTGTTAACAAAATTAAATTCTATAATTTAATTGTAATAAACGAATTATTAATTGATTTGTTAGCCATTTTCATCACTAAAATACCAAAAATTCCCTTAGCATTACAGACCTACCCAATAATCTCAGTTAGGGCTTATCAATATAAGACGAAAATTTTATTAATTTTTTTACAACCAACAAACTCACTTTTATTTACTTATTCATTTGTAAACCTTTGCAACATATACTGAGAAAAAATGAAAAATTATGTATGTCAAAGGTTTTGAAAAGGCAGTGGGTTGGAGTTGGAATAATTATGGATAAACTCAAGGTAGTGAGTATATTTGAGCTTTTCCTATTTTTTTTTTTCTTCTTTCTTTGTATTCTGCATTTTGTGCAGTTATAATATTTATACCTCCCATACAGGGAACTTTTTATTTTTGTAAAGGCTCTCCACATGTGGTATGCACCTTTTATTGTACTGCCAAAATGGCTTCATTATTCTTCTGTTTTTTTTATTAGAATATATGCAAGTATGCATTTCTAGTCACAACTCCTTATTAACTAAATTTATCAACACTCTTGGGAATTTAAATATTCAAATTAAGTAAAAGCGAACGAACAAATAGTCTCATTAAGAAGTTGTTCTAGACTTGAATGAAGAGTGGTTTGTTTTTTTTTTTTTTTCATTTTATAGAATGCAAGGCAATTACAATTTTGCTTACCACTGTGAATTGCAGCTTCCATTGCCTGTTCCTCTCCTTTCTCATGATTACTCCTGTCTATTTTACTCTTTTGTAGCTAAGCCTACATGCTTCTACTACCTGAAATTGGATTCCGCTCATATTTAGACTACACAAGCACTCCTTTAGCTAGCTACTAGCTTCTATCACGGAATTGGACCGCCAATTAACCCATTGTTGCCAACATCAGGAGAATATGTGTGGTGTGTGTGTGTTGTGTGTGTGAAGAGCGTGCCTAATCTACGCTAAGCTACAAATAATATATTATGCTCACTAACAACCACATGAGTTTTACCAGCAGCACAAGCCCAGCAAACTAGGGCTAGTAGACGCTTCATACATATATACACACACAACTGTCATATACGATGCAAGATAAAACATGCAAACTTCTAATACATTAGCAAAACTAAAAGAAGCCTAATAATTGTACCCGCCGAACCGGCTGACGGTTATCACAAACTGAGTCCCCCCATAGGGTCTGCTGCCACATAGCAGTCCATAACCCTATGCTCCATTGGAGGAACTTGAAGCCACCTCCTTATAAGCATGTGGCTTTGGTGTTGGAGGTCCCTTGAGAAGCGCTGAGCTTCCTCCCGCTTTAGCCCGAAGTACGAATCCAACTCTCAAAGCCTTCGCGGGCCCAACCATCACTAGGTGAGATCTCTCTGAGGTGTTCCCCCCGCCATTGAGCCAATTGGCACACACAAGATAGAGAAACTAGAAGACAAAAGTTTATTTTCTTTCTTCGTCTTTGATATAAGAGTAAAGACTACGAAGAGCATCTATATATAGAGACTTGTCCAAAAAGGACTAAAACGGATTAGTGGATAATTTAAGGTAGGAACGAATTAAAAACAAGAAAAAATCAGGAATTAAGGCCTTTCTTAAGGTTTAACTTGCCAACTTAATTGTGGGATTCCTTCAAAATGTCTGTGGACAGCAGTTGGACTAAGTTTGCAGGGGTTCCTTAATTTTATTAGGGAAAGTGCAAATCTTAGTTCTCAAGTCATTGGACTGTGAGAATGCCTTGACAATTTAGAGGCTTCGTAGTTGTCGTTGATTAACTAATTACTTTGTACGTGTACACAACGGAGCTTTGGGCAATATTGTTCCTCCTCGAAGTAAATTAATTTCCTAATCACCCTAAGATATTTAACGGCTACCTGAGATCGTTTGATACACTTGAGAAGATGTATAATTTTCCTTTCTAGTAAATAACATTAATTCATGGAAATGACAGAAGCAATACAACTAACTGGGCATACCTCAGGGCACTAAAAGAAATACACAAAGCACAAAAGCCTGAGCGAACACGTGAGATCTTGAGTATTTGCCATAAGATATGGTGGATAGGAGTCTCAATTGTCCCCATCGCTGGAGTAAAAGATATTGCCACGTTATAACTAAGATCTTGGCCTTTTTCCAAAGGATACTTGAGAATAACAACACACGTGTTGTTGCTTGTGGTGGAAAAAGCAGACAATATTATACTGGCTGTAGTCGGACCAGATAGGTTGTTACAAAGATATTCAAACTAAACACGACTGCCACATAGCAAAGTTACATTTGATTCTCCTCCAAAGTCTATTCTATCTCTAATATAATTCAGTCAATTTTTAGACAATGATTGTGCTAAATATCCATAGCCTTTTGTGTTGGAAGATTCTCAGTCCTTTCTTTCCACAAAATGAAAAATTGAAGCTAAATCAAGTTGAAATCAATTCTTTGATAGACGGGTGGAGTTATCCTTTGATATTACACAAATATAAATAAAAAGAGATAGGGTCCAAGATTTCACTAGGTGTGTAATTACATCTTAAGTTTGCATATATTCTCCCTTTAAAACGAGGCCGAGAGAAACGAGAAAATTGTGACAAGACCATACACTTTAACTTGTGGTATATAAGGTAGTCCTTCTAATAAGTTAACTATCAAAAATTACTTCTTTCAAGTGATAAAACGATAACACATCCATAGGCAAAACACATTAGGAGTGCTATTACCATTGGTTTTTAATTTTCTCCTCTATAACAATAATTTTTTTTCTTAATGTAAGATTGGCAGGAAATAAATATGACAAAAACTCTGGGATCCGCTAGATCGCGAAATTCACCGTCTCGAAATGGAATTGTACCATACTTTGGAATGTGCATTCCCAATATTAATTGCTGGTATCTGGTCACAACTTCTCACACATTGATTTTTGTCAGATGTAATTCCTGCTACTGTAACTCTTGTTAGAATTTGGGTTCAAATTTGAATGAGAAAATTGTTTCTCCAAATTACAAAGAAGAAATTATACTTTCTTTCCTGAATTTTTCTTTCCTTATCAAATGATCACAACATTTAAGATTATGCCAAATGGGTGCTTTCTGGCCGAATTTGGGTGCTTATGCCTCTTTCTAAAGTGGTGGGATCATCAAAAGACACCATAACCTCTTCTAAGAGGTGCGATAACTTCTTTAAACCTATGATCATTCATCATTTTAGGATACATTAAAAAATCGAGATTGAAAATGCCTAAAAGTGCATAACATCAATTTTGTATTTTAGTATCATTTTAGAGAGAGAGAAAACACTTAAGGTCCGCCAGGAATCTTCTGATTTGGAGTCCTATACAGAAGATGAAACTGTTGTATCCTGGGAGTCGGTACCATATTCCGTGAGTCCAAGTTGTGGGTCGTCAACGACTTATACACTGGGAACCAATTCCAGGCCTCCCGCCTTATCAAATTATGTTTTCCTGTAATTATTCTGTAAGTTTGCATTATTTACATTTATGTTCTTCTTTTTTTCTGTATTTAAGAATTCTGTCCCCCTTCTACAATTCTTTATTTGGAAATTTTTTTGTTTATTTTTAAAGAAAAACCACACTTTTTCCAAGAATCTTAATCGTTGATTTTTAGAGTTTGTTTTTCAAAATTAGAAATTCTATTCTTATTATGCAAAAAAAGTTTTATTTTATTTTTGTGTGCAACGGGATTGCTTTCGTTACTTGATTCTATGATGTAGTCCACAAAGGGAGGGACATTGCAATTGGGTGTTTACCATCTTCCATAAAGCTCTTCTCCAGAAGCTATCGTCGCTTCCTTGAGATTTACATGTGAGAGAAGAAAAATTTGGAGAGTAGCGACGGTGGGGTGATTTTGGTCCGCATGAGGTGACTACAATCCTGTGGAAGGAAGGATGTGTATTAGATTTGTGAGAAATTTCTCCTATTTGCTTGCTTTTCCTTTTTTCCAGTTGTGGGAGGGAGTGATAGGCTGAAGTTTTTGGCAGAGATGTGTGTGTGGGATGAATTTTTGGAGATTGCATTTCCTAATATTTTTGTGATATGCAAGGATTAATGAAAGCTCATGGCAGAATAAAATCCATAATTCAAGGTAAGGGATTGTTGAAAGGATATTTGGGGGCTGAGAAGGAAGGTGTGTTGAGATGGCTAGAAAAGAAAGTGTTTGATGTGAATCCTTTTTTTATGTTGCGTTGCTAGGGGAGGAGTAGATTACTTTTTTTTGAAAGGTATTTAGACTATTTGTGGTCCTCAAACGTGTCATTTTTTGTGCGGATTGGGTCTTCGCACGGATGTACATGATCTTGCTGGCAACTAGCTCCTCCCCTTTCTGAATTTGGATTCTTGGATAGAGTGAGGTCTGAGGAAGTTTCAAATTATAGAAGAGCCATTGTATGCTCAAGAAATTTTCTTTTGTCTATTATATGTTAACATCATTCCTAAATAATCACGTATTAGAATTTAGAATGCACGCACATGCAGGTGAAAAAAAAAAAAAATTGTATTGCTCTCTGTCCACTTTTTTATTCTACATATGATATTGTTTCTGTATTGTTATTATCAACATAATAACGAAAATCATATGTTTATGCATCATGCCGTGGGCCAACATAGAGGAATCCCTTCCAATTTACGTTCTGGTTTTTCAAACGTTACAAAACTGTTATTTTATTTGGATTCTGACCATTGTGTTTTGAAAATGGTTGCATTGGTTGTAATCATCTAAATGGCGGGACTATTGATATTTGATTCAAGTATTATTATTTTTAATTATCTCTGTGAATGCTTAGTATATATACTTTTGATGTGTATATTTTTTGAATTCATGATTTATTTAGATTTTCAATTGAGAAATTTGAAAGTTGAATCGGTTAATTGTTTTATGAGATATTTTGATAAAATAGTTCGTATGAAAATGTAGATTTTGATATATATTTTTAATGTGGATGAAAAGAGAGTTTTTTTTATCCCAAAAGCGAGATGCGTTATCAAGCTACTAGATCAACAGGTTTTACTAATCTATGGCCCAGATTTATTGAGTAGTTAATGATAGTGGAAAAAAAAAAATTATTATTTAGTGGGACTATAGTTTTATTGGTTTTAAACTAAAAGAATGTGCCTTTTGGGTATTAAATTCAGGATGTGATGACTGATTTTAACTACCAAAGCCAAAGGGGGTGATCCATTATTAAATGACAGATTGCATAAAATTGAATTTGGGTGTCTTGAGTTTGATAGAACAAAATAATTTGAGAAGTTTACCATTTGTGAATATTATTTCACCGGTTTTGGTGTTGTTTATTATTAATCTAAAAGATTGAAGTATTGATTCAATTTTTTTAGAAAACAAAAAAGTTTAAAAATTCAAATTACATGGGTATTATTATTATGTCTTCTGGTGAACCTGAGATATTGAATCCGAACCGTGATCTTTGCGATAACAAGAGTTACAAAAATTTTCCGCTGGGAATGGATCATCGCAATTCATTCAAGCAGGAAAAATGGCCATTTGCCGCGGTCACTGAGAATCATTTGGATTGTCCCCAACCTTGTATTGTACTCACTCTCGATTCACCAAAGGGAGTTAACTCGGTGAGGAACTTAATATATGTTCTGAGGATGCAGCAACTGGTTGCGGACATCAAGGATGAGCATGAGTATAAACCCGCCATCATGCAGAATCAATTGGGTTCGGATATGTTCTTCCCAGGTCCGTCAGTGCCCGAATTGGGTTTTGAGCCTCACTTCGACTCAGGATCTCACCACGTATCGACTCAATGTGTGACACCGTTGAAGACAGTGGTTTATTTCTGGTTGTATTGACCAATGGGGTCTGGCTGGAAAACAAACTGGAGAAGATGATTGCGAACATCACTTGCTTATAATTGAAAGTCAAAGATGTGAGAGGCGCCAGAAACGGTTTATCGACGTAAGTGAACCATGATGAACCATCGTTTTATACGAAGTGGCAACAGTTGGTTTGTCTTCACAGGAGAAGATAATGATGAGGGGAGAGGGCTTGTGGGTAGCATGATTAGGTGTTTCATAAATAGAACACTTGCAAAAGATGGAGTTTAGAGCCCAAAATCTGGTTTGCTTATATGGAGGTTATTTCAAACAACATCTTTCATGGGTTCGCAAATTATAAATCCAAATAATATTGAGGTAAAGAAATGAAAATATAGCATGGAAAAAAAATAGTAGTTCATATATTTAAGATTTTTTTTGAAATTGTCCATTACAAGTAATTAATGAATTTGAATTTTCAAAGGTAGGCAATGAATATTGCAAATTTGTAACATCATTATTAAGTAACGCATTAGATCTTATGAAAGCATGATCTATTATATTATTTGATAAAATAGTAATTGACATTATGCCAAATAAAATTGACATTATATTATGAATAATTATTTTATCAAAATTGATTTTGATTAAAGGTGATAAATGTTACGTATGGTAGACGAATTATATTAAACTTCTTTTCCTCTATACAAAGGTCAACAAAGCCTTTGTAGTTAATTTAAATAGATGTGTGTGGTGTGATTAAAATTAGTACAAATAAGAGGTTTATAAAATATATTTCATAACTTTTATCGATGATGTTGTAAGGTTTTAATTTTTTTTTTATAGATAATTTAAGATGCATATATGACATCACAATGCCACGTGTATAGTATCGTGATGGGATTCGGGGGTATAGTTGGACATGTAATTGAGTTGGGTTTGAAGGAACTTGAAAGTGGATGTGTGAGAGAGTGGGCCAAGTTTAATTTAGGCCCCAAGATGGTTTATTTAAAAATTGTGCTTGGCCAATAAGGCCAAGACCCAAATGCCATTATGGTGTCTTAACTTAAACATTAATATCTAGCATTTATTTTTTCCTAACATTTATACATCTTCTCCTTCTTCTTTTCTCTCTCTAGGGTTTTCATCTTGAAGCTTAGATTTGAGTGGGTTAGAGTGTTGTGGTTGAGAGTGGTCTTTGGAAAGAAAGTATCTACCGACGAGGTTTCGTTTTTGAGCCAAAAGAAGAATTAAGGATCAGAGGAATTCGGGAAGATTTCGGGGCATCACCCATGTTGGAGAGCTTTTCATTGCTTGGATTTGAGGTAAAAGCGGGTTTTCTTGTTGTGAGGTTTCATGGATGTGTTGTCAATAGTTACATAAAGTCCATTGAGGACATTATTTTGAGTATTGAACTGGAAATGGAAAATGTGATATATTATGAAAGTTGAAAAAAGGGGGTTTCTTGTTGGGTTTAACTTTGATGTTGTGATAGCTTAAATGTCGTTATTAGGTATATTTTGAGTGTCTGGACTCTAAATGAAAGATTGATGCTTAAAAAGTGTTTAAAGTTCTGAGATTTAGAATTTTGATGACGCAGGAGGATTAAACCTGAAATTAGATGACAACTTAGGTCGACACTAACTTCACTTTAGGTCATCAGCAAAATCTTTCTGATCAAACTTAGGTCGACCTAAACTTCATTTTAGGCGTCCTAAGTCACTTTAGAATAAACAACTTAGGTCGAACCTAACTTCATTAGGTCGCAACAATTCTTTCTGATCAAACTTAGGTCGAACTAAGTTCATTTTAGGTCGTCCTAACTTCACTTTAGGATGACAACTTAGGTCGTCCTAACATTCACTTTTAGTCATTCTAAGTTCACTTTAGGTCGTCAATCCGGTCGAACTAATAGTGACATTTGCTATTGTAACGGATATCAAATTAAATTTTAGATTGTGTGAAACCTTCATAGATTTCCTTGAGCATTTGTTTATAATAAATGCATTGCATGATTCAATAATTGACTATTATAATGGTGATGAGATTTATGTATTATTATGTCGTTTAATAAAAAAGCTTTTAGCGAATGTAATCGTGATATATATTGGGACGTGTAAATTTGGAATGGTTTTGGAGAATGACACGGACTTAGATTATGTCGGAATAAGATGGCTTAGAATAAGCTGAGATTTAAAGTCCTAGATGGGCACGCTACGGAGGAAATGTCATTAGCCCACGGTGAAAGCCCGGGAAGTGAGTTGACGGAAAATAAGTCCTAGTGGCAAATGTACGGAGGAAAGTCATAGCCCACGGTGATGTTTGAAAGTCCAGAAGTTGACCAAAAAGAAAAGTCCTAGATGGCAACGATACGGAGGTAATGTCATAGCCCACGGTTTTGGAAAGTCCGGGATGGGGGTTGTCTCACGTGCTTAGTGCATAAGGTTGGTTAAAAATGGCCTAGGTTGTCATTCAAAGGAGTATGGTAAACGGTGGATGATTGTGTGAAATTACGGATTGAAAAAGTATATTTTGATGGAATAAAAGCATAATATATTTTGCATCATGTTTCACCATATAAACTATGTATATGATTTTGGCTTGAGATTTCAAGTATATTTAAATCTTTTGAAGGTAACTCACCTTTACTATTAAATGAATTTCAGGTACCGAGAGTTATCCGAATCGTGAGGCACGTGGGGGTCCGTAGGTTATTGTTTTTTGGTAATAAACATGTTAGTGGGATATTTTGGGAATTGTATTATTTCTTTTGGCCCGGTGGTGGGCATTGTCCATGGGATATCACTTGTTTGTCTTTGATAGCTCATGGAGAGTATGATTCCACGGGAGGGTTAGTTTTCGTTACTATGATGTAATGGACGTATACATCATGTATGTAGTTTGACTTTTCGCATTTGAATTTTTGCTCTACGTAGCCGGGTCTTGATTGACCGGGGCGTGACAATTGACTCCATTTTGTTATCTACTTAATGAGAAGTAAAGATGAGAGAGACTATTAAAAAATTTAAGATTTTTCAAAAGCAAAGCGGAAAAAAGCGAAAATATTAAAGTTCTAAGAAGTGAAAGAGATGGTAAATATGAGTCGTTCATTTAAAGAATTAGTGCACAAAAATGGTATTATACAACAAGACTGCACCATATTTCTTCTCAATTCAATGTAATTGCTGATGATGAAAAGAAAAATAGAACTGTAAAAGAAATGATGGATGCTTTATTGAAAAGTTATTGGACTTCCCACATACTTGTGGGGGGGAGAAGCGGTTTGGTTTTAACCAACAACTCATATTCTAAATAGATGCCCATAAGAAATTAGACAAGACTCCCTATGAATTATGGAAAGAAGAGAGGCTTCCTTTAAATAATTTTCGAAGTGTGGGGTGTCTTGACTAGGTTATCTACATGCTCCTAAGAAAGTTAGGATTTGTTTTAAAAACGGTGGATTGTGTTTTATTGGATATGCCACAAAATAGTAGTTTGTATATAGATTTCTAGTATAAAAATCATAAAAAGTTTGATTATACATGAGAATACTATCATAGAGTCAAGAAATGCCTATTTATTTGAGATGTATTCCCTATAAAAAGTACGAAAAATGAATTCATCAAAAAAAAAACTCATGAGGAGATAGATGAATCAAAACACATAATCTAAATAGGAAATAATAATAAGACAAAGTAAAAGAGCAAAATTATAAGTCTGTGGTTTCAAATGTTAGAAATTAATCTTATGGAAAGTGAGCCGTGTTTAAAGGTTAGAGAAGCGAAGTCTTGTCTAGGAGTACTCAATAGAAAAAAACGGTTAAATAGTGAAATAAAATCAATTCTTCAAAATCACACTTGGGAATTGTGGATCTTCCTCCTGGAAATGGAAATAAACACTTGGATATAGTGAAATTTTCAAATGAAAATTAAAAGTTGATGGGTTTATGATAAATAAAAGGCGGACTTTATAGTAAAAGGTTATAGACAAAATGAGGAGACTTGATTATTTCGATACTACTCTCTGTTACAAGAATACATTCCATAGACTGTTAATAGCTTTGTTCGCTATAAACAATTTGAAAATTCATCAAATGGATGGAAGACAGCCTCCTAAATGGAAATTAGAAGAATAAATTTACATGGAGCAACCCGAGAGTTTCAGCTCCTGGAAATGAGAAAAACAAAGGTGTGTAACTTTATAAAATCCCTTTATAGATAAAACCAACACCTAAACAATGGCGATTGAAAAATTGACAATGTCATGATTTCAAAATCATAATGTGATAAATGTGTATATGTAAAAAATACTGAAAACGGCTATGTCATTATTGGTTTGTATTATATATGATATATAAATTGGAAGTAATAATTACATGATCACATCTACTTAAAAAAATCTTTTAATGTCAAACGTTTGACATGAAGGATCTTGATGTGTTGAGTAATTCTGAAATTAAAATCGAAAGAACACCTGAAGGGATATTCTTGTCAAAATTTACATATGTGAATTAAAATTTTAGAGAAATTGGCAAGGATGGGGATGAAAAAAAAGCAACAAAATCCCTTTGATAGATGTAAATTACATATAACAAAGACTACTAGAGAAGCAGTATCCCAATTGTTATACTCAAGGATTATAGCAGTCTAATAAACTTAATTAATTGTACTGAAGACCTGATATTACTTTGCGGGAAGTAAATTGAGTAGATTACTAGTAATTATAGAGATAATCTTGAAAATAAATAATTTAAGTTTGAAGGTATCTCGTATACGCAAAACTTGGATTATTTTATTCTAGAGATACTGTAGTACTTGCGGAATATGTGATACAATAGATCTCAAACTTATAAAGACTCTAAATCCATGAGTGGTTATGTTTTTTACTATTGGAGGTGCTTTGCTGCAGTATCCTGGAAATCCTCTAAACAACATGCAAATCTACTATGGAAGCAAGTTTATGTCGAGATAAAGCCGGAGAAGAGGCTGAATGGATTAAAATAATTTTAGAGATATTCCAAATGGTCCAAACTTGTGCTATTAATGTGTATACATATGATAGTCAATCGTAATTTGCAAGGAAGGTACAAAGTAAAAGTAAATTGTATAATGGTAAGTCTAGACATTAATTGTTATCAGACCACAATACCAGTAAATAACTTCTCTCTAAGGAAGTTACTCTATAAATTATGTAAAATTCTAAGGATAATATCGTGTGCATATTATTGTCTTGGTTACACTCAAAGTTGGACAGTTCAAGGCGCCATGTTCACTGTGTTGGCGAGTAATCCGATAGTATGTCACTAAGGAAGGTTCAAGCTGAAATCTACTTTTTTCGATGCGATAATTTCTCTATTTCTCTCTATCTTAGGATGTGCATTTCATGCACCTATACCCAATCAATTTTCATTACATGTGGGAGATTGTTAGAATTTGGATCAATTTGACATTGAGAAAATGTTTCTCAAATTACAAAGGAAAATTACACTTTTTTTCTTGAATTTTTCTTTCCTTACAAATGATCACAATATTTAAGGATTATGCCAAATGGTGCTTTTCTGACTGAATGGGTACTTATGGCCTCTTCTAAAGATTGATCATCCAAAAGGCACCATATCTTCTTCTAAGAGTGCGATGAATTATTCATCATTTAGGGACATTAAAAATAGAGATGAAAGTGCTAAAAAATTGCATAACATTAATTTGCATTTTAGTATACATTTTTAGAGAGAGAGAGGTCTTCCATTATCTCTGATTTGGAGTATACACAGAAGAGGAAGTGTTGTATCCTAGGAGTCTACACATATTCTGTGAGTACCAGTGCTGGTTCGTCAAAGACTTAAGGCTCCTGATTTAATTCAGGCTGCCCCCCCTCCCCCCCCCCCCGCCTTATCAATTAATGTTCCCTAATTAATTTTGTAAGTTGTCATTATTTACATTTAGTTCTTTCTTCTTCTTTTCTGTGTTTAAAGAATTTCTACAATTCTTATTTGAAACTTTTTGTTTATGGTAAAGAAAAAACCAACACTTTTCCAAGAATCTATCCGATGGCATGAGTTTTCTAATTGGTTTTTGTCTTAACCAAATAAATTAGTTTGTAAGTGCGAACGAACGGGGTTTTTTTTAGGACAACATTGTTCTCCCGTCAAGTTAATTTCCTGATGATCAGCCTATTTATTAACAATCACTTGAGGTCTTGTTGACAAACTGAGAAGGCATGTAATATATTTTTTTTTTAGTACATAAAATTCAAAGCACTAAACCAAAGCACTTTATAACAGTTTAAACTTGAAGCACTGACTACTAAATAACTACTACTAGTCTACAGAACATATAAAAACAATCCAACGCTGGCTAAAAGAACACTGACCTTATCAGATTGTGTTGTTTATGATTGCTTTAAAGCAGCTTCTCATCTTCTCACTCCAAAAAAGCGCTTTTGAGACTATTTGCAATTGCCTTTTTAAGCATAAAATAACATTTTTCAGTTTTTTGGAGATCGAATAGATATTTTTTTGAACTACCAATCTTGTTTCTGAGCTTTCACTTTTGCCAGCTTCCAAATATGAGTTATTACCAAGATATCCCAATGAAAACACTATTAGGCACGTTTGATAACATATTTTTGAGGTAGAATTAACTATTAGTCCTGCGGGCCCACTGTAACCATGTTCAGTGCAAAACTAACTCTGAACTATTAGTCCAATGGTACTGTCAATGCCCAAAAAATGGAGGATTAGGAATCGCCATAAGGGGTTTGGTTTCTTACTTCAATTCCAATGGTTGAAATCTGTTATCAAATATGGCCTTCTAAACTTGCAAGATTTTTTAGAAGAGGTCAATTACAAACCTAAACATATAAGCTAGGTGGCAGAGTTAAAATATCATTCTCAATTGTGGAGGAGATTGTTCTCAAATCCATAGCTGTTTGTGATGAAGATTTATCAAGTTCTCTTTATCCACAAATGAAAAATGGTGGCAGGTAAAGAGAGATTCAAATGAATATGCTTAAGAGAGGGATGGAAGAGTATCCTATGAAATTGAGCAAGATAGTATGGATCCAAGATTCACATTGTGAAATTGTACTTTTAAAGTGCATATTTGCTCCTTTAGACTTGGTGAGCTCCACTACAACTTTTACTTTTAATGTGCTAAGATAATACTTGGATCTTTAATCTTGAGGGCTCGTATTTAAACAAGAAGTTTGGGCAAAGGTTGATTGTAGAATATTTAGTGGCAAAGAGAGTAAACCTTCACAATATTCTTTCTCTTTGTTGTAATTATGTTACTGTTGAATAATGTTTTAATTTTGATGATTACATTTGGTTAAAACTAGTCATAGAAATTTAACCTTTTTTATTGAAAATCATTGGTAAAAGGAAAAACAAAAGTGGTTTTAATATGGGGCCTTGCACATTATTAAAAATATAATTGAAAGTTTCCACAAAGTTCAAAATTAATGTCATTGAAGCTAAAAAAATTAATATAAATTGTTTTTTTTAACACTAAAATTTCAAAGTGACAACTTGACAATGAACTGGTTTAACTGAAATCAGCAAACAAGCTTGCTGTCACAGTTCAAGTCAACCGACCTTGATGCCGAAGCCTATAGGCCTCAACCAAAGTTTTCCAAGAAAAATACTCAATGCTCCTTTGGAATTTTAGTTAATAGAACCGACCTGCTACGTACCATTCGGTCGAACACAGTTTCAAAAAAAAAAGGAGAGACCCACATCTCGTACGCGCGGAAGTCAAGCACAAGCGAATGTCAGAACTCTCAAGTTGCCAAAATGGTGTGCTTTCTGGAATTGGCAGTGATAGACGACCGAAGTCTAACTTCGGTTGACCGAAGTCAATATGTACGGCCGTGTTCCAAAGCACAATCGAAATTGAGAGCTAGCAAAAGTCAAAAGACAAAATAGAGCCTCTAAGCAATCATGGAAATCAAGGCCATTGATGACTCTAACTTGAAGTTCGATCGACCGAGTTTAAATTGGGTATGGACCCCACAGTTCACGACCGAAATTTTTGAATCTGCAATGTGGCATGTCCAAATCACAGATCCAATAGCTGGGATCAAATCAGAACGGCTATTTTTAGGGCATTTAATGCTGGC
>VIGQ01001765.1:0-12609 GCA_009663005.1 Actinidia chinensis | reverse complement strand
ACATCACGGAACTGGACCATCTCAAAGTGCTTCTACTCATGGCAAGTACTTCCCCGATGTTCGTTCAATATGGCAAACATCACAAGTCTCTGCTTGACGCTGACCTTCGAATATCGCTGTGACATAGACGAGAGGAGGAAGCTGCTGACGAGAGGCTCCTGCCGTTGATGCGTCGGGCCAATACGCCTTCAACTCGGATCGTAAGCACTATACACTGCTTGTCATGTGATAGTGGTCGCTAACGACTTGTCTAATTTTCCCTTCCCACAGTCGCAGCACCGCAAGGTTGATATCGCTTTCGGTCAATAAAGCCGTCCCTTTTGCCCTTCCCCCCCCTACACTGCCACTCCCAACCCCCTCCCAACGTCTGAACCCCCTCCTCGCCGGCGCCGATCCCGGAAACCGCATTAGAACCTCGATATCAACGCCCACTGCATAGTCATCCCCACCACAACGACCGATCGAGATCCTCAAGGATGTCTTCATTCAGGGTCGACATCGTTTTCCATGTCACCCAGCTTATGGCCTTCTACTTCATAACGACTACGCACCACCTTTTGCGTCTGTACATTAAATTCTGCCGGGGTTTAGCATTGCTCGATCAGTCTTGTGCAGTTCTTTCATGGCCATGACATGCGGTGTAGCCATTGTTCCTCAATGCATCTCATTCGATCTGCTCCTGATCGACCAGTCTTCTTGCCCTCGATCGGTTTGAGTGTCCTCTGTACTAGCGTCGTCATTCCGCTGCGGAGCAAGGTTGAACGGCCCTATTCCTCTCTTTGCGTAAAGTGTGACCACCTTTGGTCTCTACGATCTCTACACTACCTTGGCGGTATGCCTATCATTCAACCTATAATAGATTCGGCAACTGACAGAATAGACCGGATCGATTTCGTCATCTTCTGTCTGGGACGAACGCTAGGGAGCTGATCTCACATTTCTAAGCCTACTATGGACTTTGGCCAGTTTGACGGGCTTCTCCGGTCAGTTTAGGGACATCTACCTGTAATCCAGTATGCAGGAACGCTTGGCTAACCGGTACTCCATTTGCCTCAAATCTACCGCAGGTACGGACCCAGACACCTCTGTCTATTCGTCACATCCTAGATGAATAGGCCGCATCGCCCAATGGCAGTGTCAGTTTGTCCGAATTGAACGTCAACCTCAATGAGCTCGACATCGAAGGCCTTGAACAAGGATAGGGAGAGACGCTCTCGACTTCGGTGACCTCGACGTGCTGGGTGCACTCGCCAACCCTGACAATCTTCATGTAAACAACGCGTTTTCGGCTGCTCCTGAACTTCCTGAACACGCATGCGCCTATTGCGGACATTCAGTCCCCGTCTTCGGTAGTCCAAGTGCTTGGGAATGCAACCGTGGTTCTGCAACGCTCGATCGGTGGAACTCTACGGGCCCGTTGGCGGAAACGGTGTGCACACACATTTCAACCATATGGTTAGGGCTAGACATCGGGAAGTGATGGATTTCATCCGGATGGTCCGCCTTGGTGATACGACACCCGAATGTGAGTCTCGAGTTCAATTTCACCTCTCGAGCCGTGGACCCCATTGTGTTTGGCTCTTGCAGCCCCTCCCCGCACCCCCCCTACAAGTGCGGAGCGAAGAACGTTTTTACAATCTTAGGCTTCATCCCGCAAAGAGCGATACCGTGCGTCCTCATGTCGACCACCGTTGCGCCGCAAGATGGAATAAGGACATCGCTTGGGACAGTTTCACAATGGTCGGCAATTTATCGACGACAGGGCCGTTCCTGTCCTGTGGGTCAAGCCGCCTACGGAGCACGAGATCATGCGGCTCGACATATCGGATTCACGGAAATGAACAGGCTCGACGTTGCGGAGGTCGGACCGAAGCCAAACTGGAAGATTGCTGAGAGGCAAGGGGAGAGGAAGATCTGAACACAGCCCATCTTGCTAAAGTGCGTATGGCGCCTTTCGATGCTCATGACCCGGTCGCAGAGCTGAGACGCATTTGCACTCTTAGGTACGAGGGAGCCAATCAATATAAGAACATCTTCGGCCCTCTCGTCAAGCATCGAGGCCGAATACGACAAAAGGCTGAAAGAATCGCAAACTGAGAATGACACTCGATTCGGTGGGAAATCGAGTTTGAACCACCAAAACGAATCGCCTACTTTTCGATGCCCAAGATTGAAAGCGGAGAAGTCATGGTTGGACGGTTGGAGACGAATTGCGGACTGAAATTTTCCGGTGGGGTTCTCCACGGGGAATCAGCAGTTACAGCGCGGGTCGAGGGGGGGTGCACGGCAACGTCGTCCAAGATTCCCAATAGTACGGCTTTTCTTCTAGCGTTGACGTATAGAGAGGACATGACCCCCATGTCGCTTCCCTTAACACAGATGTATCGGACGGAGATTCGACTCTTGAGCTTCGTCGACGGGACGGAGTGCCATCAGACTGCTCTACTGGTTTCTCGGTCGATACGTTTGGAAATCTACCACTTCGATCGTAGTATGCAGTCTGCCATGAAAACGTTGCTTGGGATGAGAGGAGTGGTTTCAGGCTAATCGTGAGTACGGGACAGGCAGTTCTAAGCCTTCGGTTGATTACAAACCGAGATTGACGCCATACCCACAAAATACTTGGTCATGAGCTTGAACCTCAAAAGTATTGGAGGAACCCAGCTCCGAAACGAATGTCGGCCCCCAACTACGGATCTCAACAGCTGCAGATGAACGCTGTCAAAAAGCGTGTTGCAGAAGCCTTTGAGCTGATAGGGAAGTCTGTATGAGAACGTGCCTTACGCTCCCGCGGTTGTTAGAATTTTTTTTCGGACTACATAGGGGCCGACCGGGACGGGGGAAAAACGGTCACATTCAGCTTCGATAGTCTTCCATCTGGCAAAGATGAATCCGGTCAAGTGCTCGTCCGTGCGCCTTCCAACGTCGCGTGACCAGTGACGGAGAAGATCCACAAACTGGGATGAAGGTCGTCCGAGTGCGGCAAGTCTCGGAAGCCATAGACTATTCGGTGTCGTCTTGTCGTTGAACAAACAATCAAGTAGCGAACGCACACACCCACAGGAGCTGCAAAAGTCATTCAATTGAAGAGCGAACAGGGGGGGGACGAGAACTCAGTTCGACCGACGAGAGGACAGTACGGCCCCTTGTCAGGGAAGGCGGAGAAAGATATCTTGGCTGCCGGCCGATGTCATCTGTACCACTTGCGTCGTGGGTTTGCCGGAGAACCTGGTTGGCAAATTCAAAATTCAGGAGGTCTTGATCGACGAAGCTACTACAAGACGCGCGAAACCGGTCCGTACAAGTCAGACCTGATCATTTTCGCCATCGCTCCATGCCACACTCGAACCTCCTGCAGAGGGTATGATTCCACTTTAATCATGGGTTTTGCAAACAGGTCGTCTTCGTCGGAGCTCATAAGGTCAGTCATTGCGCTATGTTTTGGTTGAATTCGCTTATCTCGTCCATCTTCCAGCAACTTGGTCCCGTCATCATGAACAAAAAGGCCGCTCGTGCAGGTCTCTTCGTCAGTCACTTTTCGAGCCTTGGCGTCATCATTCTTGGCAACAAGGCCCATTCGACTCAGGTGCAATATCGAATGCACCCGGCCTTTCCGAATCCCTTCGAACATGTTCTATGAGGGCACGCTTCAAAACGGTGTTACCGCCTCCTGAAAGACTGCCGGGAAAGAGAACGAGACGTTCCCATTGGCCGGTCATGCGATACGCCATGTTCTTCTATCAGAACTTGGGCAACGAAGAGATCTCCAGCAGCGGAAACGTCTTTCTTGACAGGTAGGTTGTATTATTGCCTTGCAGCACCAACAAGTAGCCAACAGTAGCTATTATAACCTCCAGTTATCCGGACCGGAAGCAAGCAATCGTCGAAAAGATGGGACCAATTCTTCAAGGCCGGCGTCTCCAGTCGCAGGATTCGAGTCATCACAGCCATACGAGGGCAGCGTTCGATGTGGTCAATTCTTCCAATAAAACGGATCTTGAAGAAGGATCTAACAAGGACAGTCGAGGTCGCCCGTGCGATGCTTTCCAAGGCCGCGAAGGAGAAGGACTATATTATTCTCAAGCTGTGTGCGAAGCACGAACATCAGGGGGGGATGGGTTTTGAACGATCCGCGACGACAGAACGTAGCTCTCACCGGAGCAAAGCTATGAAGTTGTCATTCTGGGAAGGTAACCCGAAGGTTTTGAGCAAGGTGAGCAGGGTATCGTTAAGACTGCTGTCGTAATCGACGGTAGTGACTATGACGCGAACGCTTCGAATCAGCTTTGGCATCACCTCCCGACGCACTAAAAGGAGAAAATTGTCTTGTCTGAGGCGCAGTTGAACAATCTGCCAAGGCTAGCATGATCCAGTTCAGTCGACCAAAAAGATCTGAACAAGGGCGATGGAGCAGTGGTAGACGTTCGAGGCGCCGGAGATGGCGTTTATGAGCGGTCCCACCGTTCCATCTGACAGGGAGTAAGCAAAGAGAGTTTTCGCTATCGATATCGACCCAGAGCCTGGAATGTCGAATAATTTACTCCCGCCCCTAGTCGATTATATGACGCGGCTTAATACAGGACCATGATCCCCTTGGGCACATCGCTCCATCTGTGGACATCACAGGCTAATCGAATATTTGACCATGCTCACGCCTGGTGCGCCCTTCTTACCGCCCCATCTTGGGGGAGGGAAAAGAGGACGGACATAGTATGTTGTACGCCCCGAGTTACGCTTCGCAGCAGGCGCCTCTCATCAGGAGACACCGCGCCAGTATCGCGGGAGCGTGGCACCATCTGTATCATGCCGACCAGTGGACAGACTGAAGCGCAGGACTTTCGGCCGGTCCGTCACCGCCGCGAGCGATGCTCTCGACTACAAGACCAGCAGTATGCTACTTCAACAAAGTTATACGGCTAATAGATATGCTCAGAGTCAAGCCGGATACACGGACTACTGAGCAGGCGGCGGATCGGTAGTTGGTGGTGGTGATGGCAGCACATCGCATCGCGGGGTCTGGCTAGAGACGTCGGTAACCTCGACAAGTACACTCTCGGGATGCAGGTCCACGCCTCATTAGCCGCGACCCGATCAGCAAGTCATGTCCTGAACAAACACGGGACATCATCCGCTTTGAGGCGGTGGTTAGATTCAGTCGCCACCATTCGTATCGGTCGTTCCGTCGAAAGGCGCGATTCGGCCGAAACGGTTGCCTCGCGGCAGGGTCAACATCGAAGCCTTCGTCGAGACGTCTACAAATTGTTGGATGCTCTGGATGGCATGAATATTACGATGACGGCCACTTCATATTGTTGTTGATTGGGTGGATGACCCATTGGGCCACTTGAGATACAATTCCGGCCCGGCTGGGTCGAAAAGGAAAATGTACAACGGTGACTGTGTGTCTGACAGCGAACGGAACCGCAACATCTCCATAGTAAGCGCATAGGGAATACCATTACACTGGGAGGTGGGTCAAGCGTTGCGTCAGAACAATTTCGCATTGCTTAGACCGTCTACCGACACAATTGAAAGCTTGTTGCGGTTGCCCCTGATTACGCTAGTGTGCTCGGTCACTTTGCCATGAATTGCGTCGATACCACAAAAGACCAAATCTTCACGTCGACGGTCAAGGCGCTGGGATTGCCGACCTCGGTTATCCTCTGAACGCTGAGACCCACTGGAGAATGCGGCTGCCGTTCGCGGTTCAGATAAGCCGGGTGGGGGATCCCGATCGCAAGCACAATGATTGCGGTTGAGCGGATTCGACATTATGTCCAGCTGTCCGAGAAGAAAACTACTTGCCTCTGCTGTGATCCTTGACCACCACTATCCCAGCATCGTGACAAAACAGGTCGGAGACGTCTAGAATCATCCTGTTGACCAAGGCGGATGGATAATTCATCGGGTACGTATCGTTCGCCAGAGAAAAGAGGTTCTGATCATTTTGCGTTGCCGATTGGTAAATGTCTTCAAAGAGCGTCCGTTGATGCCGGGTCGTCGGAATGCTGGTGGGGGACGTGCGTGAGGCGAGTCGAAGTCAAAGGAACCCACAAGTTCAATATTGGCGAGAATGTTCGTCGAAAAAGACTGTGAGTATAGCTTTAAGTAAGCCCTGTGGAAGAAGGTGAGCGGCCACATCAAGCGGTTAACTGGTTGCAGGGGGGTCGTTACACGGTTATTTTGAGCCTTCTTTAACGATATAGTCGCCATTACACGTCCAGGAAGATCGTGGCGAGATTTCTGGTCTGTCTTGGTCGAAAACACACATTGTAGGACGCCATGCTCGATTTCGCTTTGAGCACAGATATTGTTGGTCACCGATGACCGAGATCATGCTGCAGCAAAGATCCCCCTCTGCAGAAAGAAAGGGGTGGTTCTTCGCTCAGATCCATGTCATCCGATCCTCTGCGTGCGTATCTTCCTCCTTGGGACGGAATAACGGTGCAAGCAATCGAACCAAGAACGATCTAGCGATTTGGATGACTCCGGCGCGACTGCTATTAGGCTCTGCAATTATCCTACCATCTAGGGCTAGACTCACGTCTGCTTGGTTTCCCATCCGAACCCCATTTTCTTGTCTCGCCCAGTACTCCCAACCTTGCCACCCATGTGCTAAACCACCATATGCGTTGCTGTACTCGTCTTCTTATTGCTTGCGCCCAGCCCGCCGAATGCGTACTCGGCAAGACCCAGTTCTGGATCCCGGAAATCCTCCGCTTGACATCGCAGACAATGCCTGCCACGAGCTTGCAGAGCTGCTTGTGCCATTTGATCGTCTTTGCGTCCCCCTTCACCTAAGAACTATCGGTAGAGTACCATCCTACCTCCGTGCGGGAAGTAGGCTTGCGTGCGTTCCTTCGCTTCGCCGAGCGCTCGCCTCTTCTCTCCCGCCCGTCGAACACCGAATAATGCTCCCGATCATCGACCTTTCGTCGAGTCCTGCCCAGGCTTCGTCTACCTCCTCATCTTCGTCTTGCTTCGGCAGGTGCCACGATCCCGATACACAATGCCAGATCATCTGCATCGTCCTGTAACCTCCGCGTGTAAGATATCCGTGACGCTCTTGGTAGCGCCTCATGTCCCTTTTCATCTTCTGCATACCGGCATCTAATCCGTTGAGGCGGATCTGCAGGTTAGCTATGTGACGTGATATGTGTTGAGTCCACAAGCGGCCCACTTTTCCTCCAAAAGCCCCCCACATGTTCACCCCAGCCGCGAATTCTCCATCCACCCTTCTTCGCCTCTAACCATTGTCACTTCCGCTCGCAGCGCCGTTTCCTGAGTATCACACGGCCGACGAGGTCCCGATCCGCAGCCTCCGATCTGGTTCGTCGAGTCGCCCTCGATGCTCTCAAGAAGGCGCAAGAGGATTGTAGTCGATCTGAGCGGAATGACCGTAGGTAGTGTCTTGAAGCGGGTTCGGAGCATCTTTACGGCCGTGAGGTCCTACTATGACGAACTATCTGGTCAGGTCCTCGCACCTGAGCGATTCGTCATATGACCGCGGCTTACTTTGCCGGACTGGATGGCCGGCTATGGTGGGGTTTGCTCGGTTAGCCTGAGCCATTTCCCAAGCCAGCCTCATCCCGGCGTCCAGATCTTCATTGTCTTCTTTTCGTAGCCAAACAATAGGTTTCATGAGATTCGAATGATGTTGGAGTGAGATAATCTCGTCAAGATGACTGACCGTTCTTCAATGCGTCCACCATGTTCGCTCCGCACCGTCGAGCGGCCAGCCTTGTTGTCGTCCTTGCCAATTGCGAGTCGGGTATTCTTCGCGGTGACATCGGCAAATCCGATGAAGGGGATGCCATGAAGGATGAGCGAGTACGAGAACCAAACAAGCCGATCGATCTGACCTCCTCTCCACGCTTCTTCGTCTTCCTCCCTTTGCAACCTACTCTCAGGATGAGGCCCTACATCCCCCCTTGCATCCCGTCGTATACGCCAATTTGCCATTGTCCCTGGTTGATACTGATATAATCTCTCCTCCGAGTCCCGCTTGAGAAGATACTCCCGTACCGGTCGCCGTTTTCCCCGTTTCGCTTTAAGCATCAGCTATCGCCGCTTCTCTGGTGATACCCTGGTAGTTCGAGGGACGGCCGCATACCGGGCTTATACTCGGCGTAGCGAATGTCGTGCTCGCGGCCGGTCCCGATATCGTCAACCTCCATAGCCTAGGCTCGCCTCGAATCCTCGAGAGCGTGCCTTTCATCGGTGTCGATGCTTTAGGCTCTTCGAGGTACGCGTTGTTTTGTATGAGACTGAAGAGGAAGCTACGGGGTTCGAGATGACGAAGCGAACGGATTGTGGTAATCGCCCGTGCCATCATTGCTAGCCGTATCTGCGGCGAGAAACGGCTTTGCCGACCTCTGTAATGATATCGATTGTGAAGTTTTTTGATTTTTCGGGCTACAAAGGCTGGTCTTCCGAAGCCTGCCGCACGACCAAAGCCGAGTCAAGATCAGTCCTGAAGGTCCCAGACCGAGCGCCCCCTTGGATCCCTTACCTCCTCATCCTCTCCTCCGAAACTCCCGCCGGGTCTTCCCCGTCGACCCTGGCTTTTCTCTATCTCCTTTATCCCTTCTTCTGTTTTTGGCCATCTGCCTCGGGCGGGCGCTCATCTCTTCGTCGTCATCGGCCGACATGTCCGTCTTCCTGGCTAAGTGAACCTGGCGCGCATCGTCCCGCGACGCAGATTCGTCCGAGCTTGGCTCGTTTGATTAAAGGTGACGACATGGTGTGTGAGGATTGGACAGGGTCAAAGCTGTCCAATGTCGTCGACATGTGCGGCAAGAGGTCGAGGTTATCGGTGGCAGCATTCAATGGGAGGTGTCATCCATCGGTCGTGCTCATCGCTCATCACGATCTGAGCGGACATGTAGCTTCAACCATGTCCCTGGTGATCGAGACTTGTTATTCACTGAGATCGCATTCCGATCACATCCTAGAATTGATGTAGCTTTCGAACCCTCAGTGAGCAATCGTGTTGTAAATGTATTACAATTCGGATTCATTTGTCATTTGGTTCGATATGGTCAACTCCTCAAATCTTGATCAAAACTTCCCGTAGTCTTCCTCGACTCCAATCCCTCGTGCACCCTTCTGAATATCCTCGCAGAGGCTAATTTCGTGGATCTTATGTCGAGCTTTCCATCGAGGATGGCCCTGAGAGTCTTCTTTGGTGTAGGTGGTAATTCTTCTGCCGTCTGATATATTGAGAGGGTTAGGTCGAAGAAGTCGGAGGTTCTTGGCCGTCAGTCGACTGGTAGTGATCATGCAGCAGATGAGGGGTTATGGGGGGCCATGACCCGCGAGCAAGATCCCAGGCAGGAGATTGAGGCTCCCTAGATGCAAACGAGGTACCGCCCCTGAAGCTTTACGAATCGAGACGAGCGAACCCTTCCTCTTCACCATCAACACGTCTCCTCGAACGTCGATTGCCCACTCCATCAAAGACAACACGACTCCCTGGCCACCGGTTGTGATCTCGAGTACTTTGTCGACGAGTCCCTTCTCCTCCGATATTGATGCAAGAAACTCGGCCCCGTTTCTTCTTTGCCAGGTCCGAGTTTCTCCTGGAAAAGCGGTCGCCGATTACATGTGCTCTCGTAGCTTGAGCAATCTGACAGAGCACCAGCCCGACACCTCCGGCAGCGGCGTGGACGAGGACATATTCTCCACTTTCACCGGGTGAGCTTCCCTGATCAGCTCAAACGCGTGAGTCCTTTGCAAAACGAAGCGAGGTCGATCTTGCCATCGAGACCGTCCGTTATCTTGTAATGTGCAGTGCCGTGCAGCCGGTGTATTCGGCGTATCCAGACCCGCCCATCCATACGACCTTGTCTCCCACCTAGAGTGCCTTTGCAAGGGTTTCTCGTCCGAGCCGAGGGAGCGATCGTTCCGTACCCCTCTTTGCCGAGCTCTCGGGCGTTTTAGATGGGCAGAGACCGGTTCGGAAGTAGCTAGCAGGTATCGATATGTCCAACATCAACTATAAACCTCGAGAACTGATCCTCCAGCGTGGCCGACCACTCACTATCAATATAGTTTTTTTTGTTTGATCGGCCAACTCGTTCTTGACCAAGACTTCACCGGCACCAGCTTGGGACGGGCAGTCCGGTCTTGACTCGAGCACCTCGGGACCTCCCGACCTTTTCGACCAAGACTCCTCTCATGGTAGTAGGAGCTGAGTGGACGACATGCTTCGATATGGTTGTGACAATTTGGTAGGTAACGGATCGCGAGTACCTGCTGGTAAACGACGGTGCGCGTCGGGGTTGAGCTATCGGATCGCGGTATCGAGCCCGTGACCGACATGTAGGCATAATCGCTGTATAAGACTGGACTGACTGAGGATTTGCTTTTGAATAACTGCGTGAGACTTTGCTTTCTTGCTCTCTCACTCTTGACCCTTTTGTATTTTTTTACGATGACCTCTACCCCGGCGGACGAATATTATAACCCGGGGTGGTCAGGGATAGCGTGCTCTCCTCTTCGGAGCGAGGCCGTCGTGTGTTGTTGGTAATCCGAGCGAGCGAGCGTGCCGTGACATGAACGTGCGCTAATCGGCGGCATCTCATCGGCTCGACACGTTTCAGAAAGAAATGTCCGTCTTCCGACCTGGGTTTGAGTTGCAGTCCGCCTCTACACGCAAAACTGACAGACCCCCTACCGTGGCCACGGACGCGTGATTGGTTATGACCGACGGCAAGGTTGGTCACAAGTCCACAACGCGTTTCATCAATCCTTATAGTAGATTCGTTTACGCCAGCTCACCTTGCGCCTTCGTCGTCAAAACGCGACAATCCTCTTCTTATTGTGAATGGACTGGTGCCCCTGGAAATAGTCATGCCGTGAAACAATAGACAAACCTAAACCGGCTCCGCCAGCTTTAAGGTGCACGCGAATGCTCGCAGCTGCGTGATGAGTGCTTAGGCGCCTTCCTCCACAGGGAGATTCAAGGTATGGGCAGATGAGTATCAATCGCCCACTGCTCTACTATGGGTACGGATTCACTTCGTCTGTGGTGATACCAAGCTTCTTTCGTCCCTCCTGAGGCTCCCGACCGATACCGGGGTGGGGGGGGTCCCGACCGTCTGATAGTTTCATTCCGCAATCAGAGGTTGCGCGCCCATGGAGTTCAGGCCCCTCTCGAGGGACATTTGCAGACTTTACATTCTGATCCATTTGTCCACAAGCTTCTTTGGAGACGTCCTCTCTCTCCCCACTTCGACACCTACTCCTGCTTGCAAACCATCCTTACTTGTCGCAATCAGGAAATTTTTTGTATTCGGAACATCTTGCCACGCGGCTTTCGTTGATGGGACCAGCTCGCTGATCCTTTCCCCTGGCTTGAGCATTCGAGTCAACGGTTCCATCCTGCAGAATTTTACGTATTCCAAATGAACATCGCTGATATTCCCAGCCATTTTATCTCACGCTGCATGAGCTCCAGCTAGCGACAGTGATATGGCAATGCATTTCGGAGAAACGAGACGTCAGGTGAACTGGCTTGATATCCCTCACTCGGCCGACTGACATCAAGATGTAGTGGGGGGGTCCGATGCGCTTCCCTTTGTGACCCTGAGGCGCAGATCCCTGAGCCGTACCTGGTTTCAGCCCTTTCCTCCAGCGGTTTTTGACGGTCTGACCCGTGGCGTCTGTGTCTTCGATGTGACTGAGGCGGCCACTTATAGACGTATATAAGTGCCCTGACATGTCACAGCTTTTTGTGGGCAACGAAAGATCGCCCTCCGCCCCTTGGTCGACGCCTTTACCTATCACGCGAGTCCTGGACGACGGTCCTGACCTGATAATCCTGCCATTCATACCGTAGCAACATGACACCAAGACAACTACGACGGTGATCCGGATCCCAAATCCGTTCAGCCGGCCCTATCCGCGCTGACACGAACGGGGTGCCAAACAAACCCAAAAATACCCAGGTGGCCTCAGCCAATGGTCGAGGAGACCAGGCGGGGCGTACGGTCTGACGATTTTCCCTGACCGAGAGATGAACCCGCGCCATAGTCACCAAATGGCCCTTTCCGGGGATCGCATCCATATAGGGTCGCCACTGAGTAGTCCCAACCCTGACCGCAACTCAGTCTACACAAACCGATTTGACAGCCGCGCCTACTGATCATACGGTCACGAGTCTACAAGCAGCGCCAGAGTTCGACCACCACTTTCTTAACCCGCGGCATCACTGTTTTGCCCAAGCATCTCATCTTTGAGCTTGCCATTCGAATTTTCGTTTCGTTATATTTTTGTATTCGGTTTGCACATGTTGTTTATCTACAATCACATAGTTAGAAATGCCAGTAGCCTCGTTTACAAGACATTCTCGCAAAGGGACGACAGAACGAGGCCTCCATAGTAACGCCCAGGTACTCCCCCTTGATCGACCCGATCGCAAACTGTCCGACGAGCAAGATGTCATTCTCATCCTCATCGACGCGCTTGTGAAGTTTATGGCAAGGCGACTCACGATCGCTCTGCTCCCCCCTAACACCGACGATCCTCAACCTGATCCGGCTCCCGTCAGAAATAGATTCGCCCGTATGGCGTCGAGTGAACGCGGGCGGGTGTCCTCGTGCGGAA
>VIGQ01001760.1:0-17500 GCA_009663005.1 Actinidia chinensis | reverse complement strand
TGGTTCCGAAATAGACTCTAGACTGGTGATTGATGGGATTTTTTCAGATAATCCCACAAATCCAAATGGATTTCCAAGATAATCTTGCCAACTGTAAAAAAAATGTAAAAAATATTTATTTTTTAAGCCTCAAAGAGCTTTTTCCATGTTTTTCATTCTCAATTAAGAACAACAGCACAGTGGTAGAATTATTTAACCACAATAAATCAAATTCTCAGTTTATGGGTTTGTTGGCAGATGACATTGATAAAAACGTTGAAGTCTTAGGTGACTGAAGAGAAATACAAAAGAGAAAATTTTACCCCGCCATCATATTACAATTACCCACAAGATAAAACTTCACAAGAAAAAGGGCACAAGAAAAATTCATGAGCACATACGAACCCATTAAAGAAGGTTGGTCAAGGCTTTGGGTTGTGGCAGCATCTATTGCTTTCTTCACTTGACATATTTTGTTTGGTGTCTCTCAAAACTTTCAATGAACCCAATTGAAATTTCAATTGGGTAAGAATCATATACCACAATCGAGATTTAAGAGTTCATCTCTTCAAACCCCAATGCTTAAACCCCAACGCTGTAATTCTTTCATTTCTTTCCCTGCCCACCAAAACCCCTAATAGTTAAATCAGATTTGAAGAAATTGGGTAAAGACCAAAATTTCAATAAATTTCATTGAAATTACAGAATACAACTCCCCAACTCTTCCAAATGCCTCAAATCTTTTATCAGAACTGAAGATTGGTTATCGATCAGCGGCCATCCAAGAATCTAAGATAGATTGATTACACGGGAGTACAAATAATTGAAGAGATGAGTATATATAGACGACGCTCCATAAGAACCCGACTTTACGGATCATTGTTTTTTGAAAAGGAAATAATGATTATCAAGGCTAGGCGGGTACAACGGCTATAATTAATTATTTAATTATTAACTAATGATTTGCTATTAAAATTAACGAGTAAACGTCTTTAAGAACCGACTTTAAGGATCTTGGTTTTTGAAAGGAGCAAATGAGTAGCAAGGCTGAAGGACGGTTTATAACGCTATAAATAATTAACTAATTCTTAACCTAATGTTTGTGCCTAATTAATAAACCTATGTCGGTGTCAGAAAATGTTTGAAAAATTAGAATATTAAGAATTAAGATTCCAATTTGCAATGGAACAAAGTCACATAATTTATAAATTAATAATTGTATTTCTTTGTCTTAAAAAACTGTTTTGAGTCTATTTGGATCCATAGTTTTTATGGAAAATTTATCGGGAAGAGAATAATCGAAAATTACATAGATAATTACCACACATTTAAGTTAACAAGATCTGGGCAGAGCTAAAGTTAAAGACTACTAAAATATTTTAAAAAATAAACGTATCAATTTTTCTTAAGAAGTCGAGCTCAGTGTAGATCACTTGTCTTTTTGTAGCATGCATTCTTCATCCATTTGAATTATTTTTAAACGATATTATTATTATGAATATATGACATATTTTAATCGTAAAATCTCATTACATTAATTATCAGAAGTGTATTTGTGAAAGTTGCAATCTACGGTCCGAGTACACAGTCTTGTAGAGATTAGGATAAGAAATTAAAAAAAAAAGCGTGAGGGAATGGCCAATTTGACATTTACATCTCATGCTTTAACTCTGTTAATCAACACAGGGAATCTGAAATTTTCTCTAAAACTACAAAGGGGACAATATTCAGCTTATTAAAGAACTAGATCAATTGTAGGCTTGCATATTTGTAGGGGAGATTTTGTATTTAATGTTCACGCTGTCAATATTGTATTAAGGGCAACTAAAGGCCAAGCTTCTTAAAAAGAAACAAACTCCATAAAAAAAGAAATGCAAGCATGCACTTGTTTTAACCACTGTTAATTGAAAAAGCAAAAATCTATCTCTCTCACTATATTAATAGAAATCAAACCAAAGGTTGAACCATGATTAATCTAATATCTTTATTTTTAGTGGTAGTTTAGTTTATTGGATTGACTTATTTTTATGATGGTGATTTTATTGTTGGACTTTTACTTTTTTATATAGGTGACGATCGTTTTAAACTGTATTATTAGGCAATTTGCCGTGTAAGTACTACGAAAAAATAACCTTTTAGGGTATTATATATATTATATAATATCTATATATACTATATATATATATGTCAGATAAAGATACATTGCATGCATATACAAAGAGATATATTATTACAAAATAGAGAATAAATTAAAAAATATAATAATTTGAAAAATATTACTAGTTTGAAAAATGAGAAGGTAATAAATGAGTATTTTAATTTGGATTAAACTCAGAATTCTCTATCGTAGATCATCCCCCCGGATATAGTTTGAAAATTCAAAAATATTTTGTGTCATATATTATAGATGCTACTAAATTCTAACTACCATTTAAAGAAAAGAAAAAAAAAACTAACAACAAACTTGCGAAAATGCGATTATAGTAGCTTTGAGCCTTGGGAAATCGGATAAGAGGGTGTAGACGAGTTGCAAATGTTATTAAGTCTGTGAGCTCATTACTCAAAAAAAAAAAAACAATCCCCTCAACTCAGCTTGACCAATTGCATTCTAGACATGTTTTAATGGTTAGAATATTAATCTATTTTTGATATGAACTTATTTAACGTATGTTCATACTTTTTTTCATCTCCAAAATGTCCTCCACCATTGCTTCACAATACCATTGTTTCAATAGTACAACCAACAAAGTCATCATGTTCTAGAAATTAACTATATCCGTCATAACTTTTTACGCCACGCATACGTAGGCACTCACTGCAATATATATATAAAGAGATTTGCAATATTTTCTAAATCCGTCTAATTTTATTTTTTTTTTTTTTTATTTTTTTTCTTCGCCAAACCCGTGAATCCAGATACCACTTAATGGGATTTTTTTAGATATCCAACAATACAATGGATTTTTAGATAATCTCCAACCGTAAATTTTGTAAAAAATATTTATTTTTTAATATTTCAATTCCTCTACAAAATGAGTCGAGAGAATAAAATTTTATGTAACAAATGAAAAAGTTGTCACTAAATATTAAAAAAATTCAAGAAGTGCCATTATCTCAAATCGGACCTTAAAACTTTGGATATTATCTGATTTATATTTTTTTTACTTTATAAACCAGCCCAATAATATCAATCTAAGAAAAACATATCAATAATGAAGCATTCATATAAAGGTACTTATGACAAAAGACTGAATGAAGTGATGGTGGGCCCTAATCTTTTTGGACTCTTTGGACGGTAGTTTCCCTCTCTGTCGCTACATAAAAAATTAATTATAAGATATGTGACCCCAAAAAAAATTTAGACTCCGCTTGAAAAATAGTTTTTTTTTTTTGCATTTTTGGATTAAATAGGTAATAGAAACAAATAAACTAATTCTATTGTTTGAGTTAACTAAAATTTTATGTTTTTTTTTTGTAAACAAATTTCGTTGGTTTGGGATATGAAGTGATTTTTTGTTTTAGCTTAAAAACTTAGTTCAAACAGACCCAGATAATCTAAGAAATCAGTGGCTCATTAAAAAATTTAAGCCAAACAGACTATTTTTTTAATTAGAAAACCATAAAAAATTCTAGTCAAATCAGGCTTCACAATGAGTATGTTGTCTCTATTGCCTCATTCTTGTGTGTTCCCATTTTAAGTTTCATAGTCTTATCATGACTGGCACATTCACGAGTAAGAATTTTTTTTAAAGATTTGTTAGTTTGTATAGCATTTTCAAATGTTCTAACTGTATTTCCCCCTTCAATATTGGTTCGGCAAGTCTCTTGTTTTTGCTAAAATTTGATTAGAGAAGACAAAAATATTCCTCCATTAATTAGTCAAAAGTCGTGTCAAAATTTGTAGAACAATTTCTTATGGTATCAAATTTGGCAACAAATTTGTTTGTTGGAGATGCTCCAAATAAACGTGCAGATATATATGGTTGGAATGACTGTAAATTTAGCAACAATCTATCTGCCTTCATTATGAAGGGTACCCTATTTGATTTTGTTTGTCATTGTGATAAGGAAGTTTTGGTATACCATTAATGACCACATGGAAGGTCCATTGGAGTCTGATTACTAAATTTAGCACCAAACACCTTGTGTGTCAAATGAAAATGATATATTTTTTTCTAACGATTTTTTTTTGAAATTAGATAAAAATATTTACTGTTCAGACGCATTCACAAGATAAATGAAGTAGGCTAGTTATAATACCACTAGTAAGTTAGGGAATGAACTTGTTTAATTGAACCAGAAAGAGATACGAATAATTTGTTTTTACCCACGCATAACTAGGCCCCACTGCAAATATACTAATAAAGAGATACTGCATAATTTTCCTGAATGTTTATTTTTATTTTTATTTTTTTTTTCTTCACCAAACCCTTGATCCAGATACAACTTAATGGGATTTGTTTAGATAATCCAACAATCCAATGGCCTTTTTTTCAGATAATCTTGCCAACTGTAAAATTTGTAAAATATTTATTTTTATATATTTCAATTCCTCTACAAATGAGTCGGAGAAGTAAAATTACGTAGCAGTGAAAAAAGTTCACTAAAAATTAAAAAAATTATCAAGAAGTGCAATTAGCTCAAATCGGACCTTAAACTTTTGGATATTATCTTATCTCCTATATTTTTTTACTTTATAATCAGCCCATTTAAT
Source organism: Actinidia chinensis (assembly GCA_009663005.1). Classification (NCBI taxonomy): domain Eukaryota; kingdom Viridiplantae; phylum Streptophyta; class Magnoliopsida; order Ericales; family Actinidiaceae; genus Actinidia; species Actinidia chinensis. The sequence goes on along the minus strand of VIGQ01001760.1, from coordinate 12,807 downwards.
ATGAAATCTAAGAAAATCATATCAAATAATGAAAGCATTATATAATTTAACTATCACAAAAGACTTATGAAAGTGGATTGCGGGCCCCACTCTTTGGACTCTTTGGATTGTAGTTTCCTCCTTGCGAAAAACAAAAAATTAAGTATAAGACATGTGACCCCAAAAATATGTAGTCTCGCTTGAACTAGTTTAACTTTTTTTTTTGGATTACATAGGTAATAGAGAACGAGAAAATAAGTCTATTATTTGAGATAAACTAAATTTATGTATTTTTGTGGGTAAATAAGTTCATTGTTTTGGTATATGAAGTGATTTTTTGTTTATCTTTACAAATTAGGTCAAACAGACACGTAACCTGAAATATTAGTGGCTCACTGAAAAATTTAAGCTAAATAGACTAATTTTTTAATTCAAAATATTAAAAAATTTTGGCCAACCAAACTTCACAATGAGTATGTTTTACTCTATTGCCTCATTCTTGTTAACTCATTTTAGTTCCCAAGTCTATCATGATTGATACATTCCTGAGTAATTTTTTTTAAAAAAAAATCGTAGTTTTAATAGCATTTCAATGTTTTAACTGCACTCCCCCCTTCAATATTGGTTGGGGGGGGGCAGCCTCTTTGTTTTTGCTAAATTTTGGTTAGAGAAGACAACAATATTCCTCAATTAATTAGTCAAAATTAATGTCAAAATTTGTAAAAACAATTCTTATAGTATCAAATTTGGCAACAAATTAGTGTTGCCAAACCTTGCCACGTCATGGAGAATGTTCAATTAACGTGCAGATATATAGTTGGAATGACGGTAAATTTAGCACAATCTGTCTTCTACCTTCATGATCAAGGGTACCCGTCTGACTTGTTTGTTATTTGATAAGAAAGTTTTGTGCGTCCATTACTGACAGCATGGAAGGTCCATTGAGTCTGATTACTAAAATTGGCACCAAACACCTTGTTGGTGTCAAATAAAAATGATATATTTTTTCTAAGATTTTTTTGTTGAAATAGCTAAAAATTTTACATGTTCAAACTCAGTTTGTAAGATATGGAATTAAAGTAAGACTAAGTTATATAGAAACCCAACCTAGGTAAATGAAAAAAAAAAAAAAACCCCCCAAAAAGCCAAGCTATTATTTTGTTGTGAAAATCTACATCCTCCGTGAAAATAACAGTATATTTTTTGGTTTTAGAGTCACGAATTATAAAGTTTACCTTTAATTCCAATAGAATTCAAAATAGCAATTCTCTAAAGCCAAAACAATGTCATGGATTTCCCGAACCTGTCATGGACCATTCCGCAATAATACCAACTTTTAAAAAAAAGGGTCTTGCTGTAATGACTCGGCCGGGCCATTAATGAATCGCAATGTAAATTTGTACTCGTTCGCCAATTGTAATAAATCAGAGTATCCAATGGTCCTCTTTACAATCTTCTTCAAATTAAATTAATACAAATAATCATAAAGTTAAAATCTTCTCCCACCGACCCATTCGCACTACCCGAACTCTTCTCGATTCACCTGAAAAATTTTATTGTAATAAGAAAGTATACAATTGTATGACGGAAGATGTCAATTGAAGAAATAATGACTCAACAATAAATTTAGAAGAGTCAACAAATAAATATTCTATCAAAGACATCATACCCGGTCTTATGGTACATGGACTGGTGCCGCCTAACCACTCTCACCAAGCCTTTCGGCTTACCCTTGGCTACAGGTTATTTGTAGGCTCACCCAGTCCGTATCATTTCACCTACCATGACACTCAGCCAATACACATCTGATAATTCAATAATCTCCTGCATTCAACAGATAGCACACTTGCTCAAAGGAGATAAAATCAGATATTTTAAAAAAAAATCCGAAATTTTAGAAATCATCTGGTATACCTCCTGCTTACTTCAAATGAAATCTACACTCTTAAATATGAAGATTGGGCTGCCATGATCATCATACTAATATTTCAATCAATACAATATCCTCTCACCGTTGATATACACCTATATCTCCCCTTTGATTAAAAGTAACCGCAACTATATAATTTTTCCTTTATTCCTTGATTTCTTTTCTCCGGTTATATCTGTAATGGCTATCTTGATTTATAAACTTTGTAACACAAGAAGACCAACTAAGGAAAAAGGATGGCCATTGGTGAATCATCCCATGTGTCAACTCAATTGATAAAATTACACTTTAATCCTCCAACTTTTAGTAATTAAATATTATTTAAATTATAATATTCGTTTTAATTTATCTGAATACTTATGAAATTTTGAATTAAAACCCCTCCAAAACTTATTAAAGGCTTAATAAAATTAATTCTAACAATTTTATTCTATAAGTAAAGTAATTAAGGGTCGGGGTGGTACACTTGCTAATAGGAGATGATTAAGAAATATAAAATGATAAAAAAACATTACTTCCAAATACAGAGTTTAATACTTTTTAAACATTATATGATTATATTTATAAATGTTTTATAACTTTTTATATAATTTTCCTATTGGGTGGTGGTTATGGTTAGCATTTTTTTAAAAAAATTACTTATTTTTTAAAATGGAAAACACTGCCTTATAACAAGAATTTCAAAAAACCACGGAATTGGTAGTAGGAGAAACACACTAAGATTTCATCTCAGGTCTCAAAATTCAAATTCCCCATGCTGATAACCCGAGTATAAAATAAGATGCTGAGGAAGTCTTTCAGATATGACTTATGACACCGCACCTCGAGGAGAGTTTAGGCCCTTTTAACAAGAATTGTCAATTATTAAGCTGAGATAAAAAATAGTAACTTCATTTTATTAAGATTTCCTAAATTTTAGTTGTGTAAATTTGATCGCACTAGGCCCCATGGATCCACGCAGCCACAGGATAAATTTTATTTCTTAATTAAGTGTAAAAATGATTCATGCCCGCTTATTATAGCCAAGAACAAGTCGATGTGGTGTTCCAAAACAATAAAAAATTTCTCTATTCGTGATAGAAAATGGCCAACGCAGTCACTGAGTCAAGATGAGGCTGAAGAATGAAGAAAAACTATTACGAACACTAAAATGTATCTAGCTTCTAATCCAGCATAACAATCAAGCTATCACTCTTCATTCCCAAAAATACTCCATATTTATGGTTATTATTAAGCATATACATGACAACATGATTGAGAAATTCAGATGGAATCAAAATCGGCAACCATAAAGAATTACATTCAATTAAGTCGAAATAGCTAATAAAATTGTCAAATAATCCAAAACTACAAACATTCAGTAAGGAAATAAGAAAAATACAAGAAAAAATTTCTTGTAATCTGGATAAACTACCCACAATTCCAAATCAAAGACACTCAGACAACCAGCATGAAAAAACTGGAGAAATTATTTTCAGCAATCCCAGTGGTGCTATAACCTTTAGGCCTAGTTTGATAATTGGATAGAATTGGTAGGATTGAATGAGGTGAGATTAAGATGAGATTGATTGAGTAGGATTAGTAATGAGGGGCAATAGTCTGACAGGGTGTTTGGTTTTTGCACGGGATTAGACAGTGGAATTAGTAAAGATCAAGGGTAATGTGGTCATAGTGTCAAAAAATTTGTGAAATTTTTTCATGAAATTCATTAATTACCTTATTTACACAACTATACAAACTCAAGGGTAAAAATGTCAATTGAGGCCTAGGAGTAGGAGGGGATTGTAATCACACTCCCCATGGGATTAGCAATACTCTAATTTTGGGGATTAGTAGTCCGAACGGACTATTAGTTCGACCATGATGTCGAAACCAAACATGGTATTAGAGGGCCCACCGGATTAGTAGTCCATCCGGTCGTCTAGGAGGATTATCAAAAAGGGGCGCCTTAGAGAGCCCCAAAGATCCCTCACAAAATTGGGGAAATGTAATAAAAACTTAGCACCCATTTAGAGCTGAACTGCCCCAATCATCGTCATTCCGGAATGTACCCAAAAGGTCCATAGAAACTGTGAAATTTCAGATTGATTCAAAATTGACATAATTTTATACTCAATTACCATAGAATCAAAATAACTGAATTGATAATAATATACTTAAACGGCGCGATCATGCTGTAAAGACAACAACAACATTGCAGGATACTAATAAAAAGTATAACCGAAAAAATTGAAAAGATATAAGCTATGTAAAAATAATATGGTCCCTATTAAGCTCTTAAAGTCACAATAGAATTGAAAATTTCAGATAGATTCAAAATCGACCACAATCTTGATAATCAGTGCATTAACTAAAAAAAAACACCTAATTTGACAATTAATACAACCTAGCCTACTGCAATTGCAATAGAAAACTATATGATTCTTATTAAGTATACCCGCAAAAAAAACTGACCAATCAATCACTCTTCATTCAAAAATACATAAAAATTCATTCAAAAAAATACAAAACATTAATTCATTGAACCGAAACATTGAAAACCTAGAGATTGACGATAATATAAACTTAAAAACTACTACAATAACTATTCATTCCCTTGAAGACAAAATAATAAACTTAGAACATACTGTGATCGACAAATAACTTACCCACCAAATCATTCAGTCTCCGCCAGCCTTATGGGTAAAAGAAGGTTAGCCACCACTTAACACAGTAGTGCGATCGAAAGTGATCGTGTCGAGAGATTTGAATGGAGGCCCCACATTTGCCTTTTTTTTTTTTTTATGTACCTTGCCTTTGAGCTTTTTTTTTAATTAAAAGTTTAAGATTTTCGGGTTTTTTATGAGAAGAATTGAAAATTATAAAAACAAACAAATACCAAATACAAAAAAAAAATATTTTTCTCATAATCTAATGAACACTTAATCTAAATGACGACCAAAGATGGACAATTCTACAAAATAGCAATTCCAATAGGTGGTCTAATTTACCATACATATAAAATTACATATACACCAATTCTTCGCCATCCAAAGGGGAAACACATAAAAACATTTTTTTTTCTCACAAAACATGTAAAACGGAAACACACGACGAGCCCGATGAGCAATGTTGCTAAAAATACAAGGTACTGCAGGGAGGAACGTGTTGAGGAAACTGGAGATGACTTGTGGAGGCAATGAGTGTCTCTGTAGCAGAACTTGGGGTACCTTGTATAAGAGAGAGTACAACACTGTGTTGATCAACATCTTCAAACCACCAAATAATCTCATCACGGACAAACCATTAAGAAAATCAAGGATTCATCAAAAAAGTTGTACTAAATCCATTATACAATAAGTTAATCACCAGGATCGCATTCATATGTGAGCGTTACAAATCGAACATGAACCTTGCGAACGTTCGCACGCACATGTTAAATTCTCAAAATGAGAAAGCAAAACAAAATGAAAAATAAATCAGTTTTGTGCATGTTCAAATATCGAGAATCCAACGGCCAAGATGTGCTAAATCAAAACTAATACGAGTAATCTTAAGAGATACGAATTTCATTCTAGCTCTCCCAACATTCCACGTGATTTCACAGTTGATGTAAAAGAATCAACTGCATTACCCAATTCAGAATCAAGCTCTGGCTCTTGGTTATTCCCATAATCACCCTCTTCCACAGCAGTTCCATTTCCAGGCAACAGCTACTTTGGCACACTGATCAGGAATCTTCTTGAGTTTCTTCACGTTTTAGTCAGCATTCAATCCATAAGACAAGAAAGAGAAAAAAAAATGATCGCCATTCTCCTGATGTCTTCAAGATTGGTTAGCGAATGATGCATTCACAACGTATAAAAAAAAGGAAAGGGAAAGAAAGGATCCAACAAGAACCTTTAGTAGCCAAACCTATCATCTCCTAGTCGGTTTCTGTAACCAGCATCTTGATCATCTCCACTCTCCTCCTTTTCTCCCGAGCTTCTTTCAAACTTGACAGATGACTCATCAGAGAAGTAAAGCATTTCTTAACAGATCAGTCCCTCTGAGTAGTTCCAGCATCAGCAGCCGCACTCAACACTTTGCCAACAATTCAAAAAAATGAAAAATAATTAAACGAACATTACTGGGCATGCTTGAAAAGATTCTAGGGTGTTTAAGTCCAGAAAAGCCAGGAAGGTTTATGAAATACTAACACTTAACTTAAGCTCAGCTCTGATGATAAACCATGTTCAAAGGTACTGCTGGAGGAAATAAAACCGAGAGCAGATACCAGGACTGCCAAAGCTTTCATGCGCATCTTTCTCTAAACCTTCTGCACAAACATCAGGATGACACAAGTAACATGATGAGACACCAAGCAAACAAATCCACATGAATAAGGGTTGCTCCTCATATCTCTGGACCGAGAAAATGCAGTATGACTGAAAAAGCGAGGACCAGTGACTGCCTTACACCTTCTGTCAGTTTGTGTGAGGTTGGGAACATGTAATAGTAGATGTGGGGGTCGTGGATGGAGAGAGAGCTAATGGAAAGGAAATCGAGGAGGATAGGGACACCTAGGTGGTCTTGCGGCGGAGAGACAACGGCTGGCACTAGTCATTGCTCGGTACTGACCTAGCTGCAACCACAGAGACATTGAGAACCGGCCATGGAGCTATTTCCGGGAAAACGGCTCATCGGACGGTCAAGTTAGATGATCGGAGAAAGTGTATATATGTAGAGAGAAGTGTATGCATTAATAGTCAAAATCACATTACCTAGAGAGAACAATAGTTCTCCTTTTATAACTTAGCTCGGCGCGTCAAGGTCCGTAGTGTATTTTATCGGACAGACTGCAGCTCGAAGTGACTCACCATACGCGACCCAATGCTGTCTGTGTCAGTTGAGTAGCAGCTGATTGCAGCCAATTGCCCCTATGGCCTGCCTTGGCTAGCACGTCATCAGAAGCCGACATCCTCACCCGGGGGGTGTGGGGATGGGTTGTCTAAGGGAACGTGACATGACAAGGCACCTTCTACCCCCTGTCATCACCATCGGAATTGCCTCTCATCCAGCTCCAGCATGGTTATGGGCCCTAGCTACTAAACAACGGTAAGCTCGATGATTACGATGGCTTTAGCTCGGACGACGGTTGCTTTGGTAGTGACTGCTACCAGTTTGCTTCGAGCCGAGCGAAGGAATCTCCGAGCTTGTCTATAGCGACCGCCTGCCCGGGATCTTCCACCCTAGAAGGGCAGGTTTGTCATTGTATGCTTCGTCCCCTTACAATTGTCCTCAGTTCGCTAGGAAACTAGGTCGATGTCGTCGAGGTCATCGTATGAAACTAGACATGTTCCTCGGTTGGTTGATTTGGTTGGCGGTGTGTTCAAGTGTGGCTTCCCTTTGCCTTATTCGTTATTCCCAAAGCACGGATTTCACCCGTTTCATTTGCTGGCTGGCTCTCTGATCCCGCATAATTACGGTCAGTTCATCCCCTTGGAAGACTCTCGCCTCCATCATGATGATGGACCTTCGACCCGATGCACCGCGGTTCCTTTCGTCTCCTCTCTACCCTATATATATCGAGGCCTTGAAGGTTCTCAGAGTGAAAATGAAACTTCTCTTGCTTTTGCTGCTACACCTGATCGCGTTTTGACCGGTCTCCGGCAATATCATTGTGGGCTCTTCACGGTGGAGGTAGAGAGCTCTTCCCTCGAATTGGGCGAGACATTACACCCCAAGGGGGGAACTAGCTGAAACTCCGCAATGAGCGCGTGGTCCCTTCTGCAGATCTCTGGTTTGAAAAAATTTTCTTGAATAGGATGACAACAATTTGTGTGTGAGCCTTACGTGCTCTCTTGTACCTAATAACCACTCAGCTGTGGGCAGAATAATTTTCCTTGTAACTGATAAACAATCTGCTGTCGAGTATCAAAGTGATCCGTACAATTGACCCTTGCCAGCATGGATTTTGCAGGTTTCGTCCTAATCAAGAAAATATTGCCCGTGGGAATCGCTCGTCTACTGGCCGGGGGTCAGATCCAACATGAAGGTATGGCTTCTTCCCGCTCGATCCTATCCCATTCTTTGGGCACCGCTCCATGAAGATCCTCCAGCATAGCTCGTCTCGATTAGAAGTGGTTGAAGCTCGGTTACTCACCTAGAAATAGGTTTTGGTACTAGCGTATTTTGTATTCGAACAGTCTTTTACTTTTCTCGAATGATTCTCCGAATGAATGGTTTCCAATCTTGTAATCCACCCATCTTGTACTTGTACATTTTCTATAATAATGAATCTTTCTGCTTGAACATCATTTGCCATTTTGTTTTCTTTCGCCGCCCAAGTACCTTAGGAATATTTACAGGGTAAAGTTCATGTAAGATGAGCTCGGCTAGATCCTCCAGAAATCTTTGCTTAGTGTACTTAGGTATCTCGAACCTCAGTTTCTCTCTCAGCATCGAGTTCGAGCTTTCTTAAGATCCTTGCTAAATGCGACGAATTTTGCGGGGACGGAGTTTTGAGCCTCCCTCCAAGCCGGCTAACCCCTCCCCTTAATAATTTTTTTACTAAGTGTGGCAAATCCTCGTGGGGCAGAGTTTTGGAGCTCGGTTTCCTAGCTTCCGGCTAACTCACCCTTTTGATTTTGCCCAGCGTACTTAGAAAATCTCGTGGACAAAGTTTGGAGCTCTTATTATGGGCTCTCGGCTGACCCCTCCCTTCGTTTAAAAGTTTTGCTAGTGTGCCAAATCCCCTCGCAGGGCGGAGTTTCGAAGCTATGGTCGAGCTTGACTAACTCACCCTTCTGATTTTGCCCAGCGTACTTAGAAAGTCTTGTGGGACAAAGTTCTGAGCTCCTGTGAGCTTGGTTGAACCCCTCTTTAAATTTTTTTATCAAGTGTGGCAAATCCTCGCGAGGCTGAGTTTGAAGCTGGGTCGATCTCAGCTAACTCACCCTTCTGATTTTGCCTAGCATACTTAGAAAATCTTGTGGGACAGAGTTCTGATCTCCCGTGGGCTTAGCTGACCCCTCCCTTAAAATTTTTTTGCTAAGTGTGGCCAATCATCGAGGGGCTGAGTTCAGAGCTGGGTCGAGCTCGGCTAACTCCCCCTTCTGATTTTGGCTAGTTAGCCTACGAAACAATGCACCCTAAGGGTGCATTTGGTGGGTTTCTCGTCTCTTCAACTTCTATATAAGCGGTGGTTTGTTTTCCCAGCCACTATTTATATTGTGTTTCTGAGAGTTTCCCGATTTCAGAATGTTTGTAATTTTTTTGCATTTCCAATGCATCTGTCCTGTTAATCGTGTGATGTATGAATCATTTATTCGAAGGAAGGATTATAGCTGTCTGTCTTCCATTGAAAGGCGATTACAAGCTTCTGAGTTGTGATTCGGGTCGATTCGGGTTGCCCCCAACCCACTCTTGTTTTAGACAGGTCTGTCCCCCGAATCTCTCTTACTTACAAGGTCGACCAAAGGTGGTAGGGGAATTTCATTAATGCAACGCGATTTGTCCCCCGTTGTTACTTAGGATCAGTTTGGTTCTTTGCGGCCTGCGTTCGTCATGATATGCGATTGAGCTCATTCTTACCGTTTGCTTCTATTTTTAGAACATGGCGTTGAACCGGGCTCAATTGTTGGTTCATGATGATGAGGCCTTAGCTCGTTTTCGTGCCATCCACCGTATTCTTGATGATGTCCTTATAGAAAGACCAAGCCCAAACAATGCCGCCGACTGGGTAGAGGGGAAGGCAACCGTATACCTGTTTGGACTTGGTTCATTCATCAAGTCGGACTCAGGTTTCCTCTTAGAAAATTGTTGAAGAAAGTGATGTCCTTGTGCCGTCTTACTTTTATGCAAGTGTCTGTAACTTTGTCGAGCCATACTGGCGATGGACGCTCTGATGGAGAGAGAGGAACATGAATTTATTTCTGAGGATTTACTTCACGTATATTGCATAGTCCGACCTAAGAGGAACGCCCAAACCCATATGTACAAGGGTAATCATTATCTTCGCTTTGGAAAACCTAATAGCCTAAACAAGGTTGGTTACAAATTCCCTTGATAAAGATCTATATCTGAATGATTTTGTCTGGGTCTTTGGCCAATGATAATTCTAGGCCGATGACCCCAGTCATTTCTCCATTCCGAGACAGATGTTATATCCCTGTTGGTAAGAGTAAATCCATTTTCGATTACCATTATCTCGATTTTTCGTTGTGTATCGCATGTTTACTCTGTTTCAAGTGATCTGATCTCTCGTTTGTCTTTGTTTGATTGTTTCCAGTGTTCAGTGCCCATTCTTGGAGTGATATCCTGAGCGCTATGCTACTACGATAAGAGCCGGTGAACACTGTGGACGTACTCGGAAGCTTATGATCTCCTTGGGTACATTTCGATATACCGCTATACTATTCCCACCGACTGATTTTTAGGGGACAACCCAGCCTTTCTCCCTCTCCGCATCCACGAATGAGCTCTGAGACCTAGGAGTTCGCTCTCGATCGAAGTCACGACCTAATCACAAGGATTGTCGCCGAGTTTAGAAGACCATGAGGAAGAGGCCTAAATGGGAGAGCACTGTTCAGAGCAGGCTCAAGTTCGTCAGAATTCGTCTAGTAGCTGGGACATATATCTTGGAGCGGCCGGTGATCAGGCAGATGGGGACGTTAGGTTGAGGACGACAAGAAGTGAACCAGGTTGATAATCAACTCGGTTCCCGCCATATTTCCTCCGCTCAGTCCCTGCGACCAAGCCCCATACTCGTGCCGAGCTCGAATTCGGAGGCTACGGACGATCTAATTTTCCAGAAGTTGCACCATCGGACGAAGACATGTATAAACATTCGTCAATCAACGTGGCAATTTGGGTTACAGCTCAAAGGTAGAGGAAGGCAACATAGCACCTAAGCAAATGGGCTCTAGGCAAAAGAAGGCTGCAAGGGACAATCTCACAAAATAGATCCTCGATCTCACTCTGGCTCTCTGAGCCCGCCCAGTGATCCAGTCACATCCCCTCCTTCCAGCAAGCCACAACACGAAAGGGAAGCAACACGCGGAGGGACTTCCCGTTAGAAGCTAGGAAAGGTTGTTGGCAGCTCACTGGCACCCCCGAGCTCTGGAACAACATTCGCTGCCGTTGATCTCAGGTAAACAATCACACTAGCGCACCTCTAAAGACCACAAGACCTGTTTGGCTTTAAGGAAGCCATCATCTCCCCTCGGGATGTGGTGGCCTTGCTGCGTAGGGATTCAGAATGAGTTCGGAGTAGGTAGTTATGATATGCTCAGGTTTGTTGTTCCATCTACTCTGTTCTTTTTCGTTCTCTTTTACACTTAGCAATTTTCTTGCAGTTGTGCATTTTGCAGCTATTCCAACTAGCTGTGGCCACTTTGGAGCGCTAAAGAGGGAGTTAAAGCAGGCCCAGGAGTGGTTTGGCCACGCTCACAACGCGGCCATGATGGCCATCGAGTAGAGGAACAAGGCTCACAGAGTGGCCGAGCTGCATAAATGGTCTACGGCAGTTATCGAGGGGTTTTTGACCGCGCTTACAAGTTTTTTGGGGGGGGGGTTTTGGTCCGTGGACGCATTGAGAAGAGGTGTCACTGAGCTTCGCCCCAAAATTTTTCAAGAGGCTGGTTTTTTGTCTGCCTGAGGAGCTCGAACCCCTTCTAAGCGGTCCCATCTTGTTTGGACTGGTGTCCCAATCCGCCAGCGGCATACTCCCTATCCTCCTCCTGCTTGAGAAGGTAGTATGCCAACATGCCGCCTGACAGTGAGGTTGGTGGCGATGCCTGTTGTGGCCCAGAACACCGAATTTCCCTATGTTAAGGAGCGGGGACGTTTGAGCTGGATGCCCCAAGATGAGGGCATGGTAGGATAAAGAAAGAATCAGCACGAAGGTAGCTCATCTAACCAATTTTTGCTTCACTTCTGACCAATTTTTGTTCATAACTTGTAATATTCTCGTCTTCTGACGAACTTCTATTTTTCTGTCAGCTTGTTTTGAGCTCGTAAATTGTTATACTCTCCAGCTCGTTTTTGGGTATATGACATTCTGCTTTTTCGATATCTTGTGTTTGCTTAAATGTCATTACGTAGTGTTGCGATTTTTTTCTTTTAACATTTCTCGTGGAACAAGTCAATACTCTCATAGGGGGTGTCGGCAAAACTCCTTCCCTGTGATTTCCTGCTAATTTTATTCGGGCACACGTGTTTGGGTAGAGTTTGCACTCCGCTCGGGTTCGGCAACTTTTCCTCTCACTTTTGCTAAGTATACTTCGCAACCTTGTGTTACAAGTTCAAAAATCGCATAGAGTTCGGCAACTCCTCCTTGGATTTTTTGCTAAGTGTACTTGGGCAAAAGTTTTTGCGGCTCAGTTTTGGAGGTCTCGTCGATTTCCTGAGCTAACTTTTTCTGACGTTTGCCGAGTACCCATTTTTTTTTTGGTTTTTTTTTTTTTTTTTTTTTTTTTTTTTTTTTTGCCTTTTTTTTTTTTTTTTTTTTTTTTTGGGGGGGGGGGTTTTTTTTTTTTTTGCACTGATCCCCCGTGGGACAGAGTTCGAAGCTATTAATGGGCTTGCCTAACTCTTCCTTGAACGTTTTACCAAATGCATGTATTGTGTGGATCTGTGGAGACACGCCACGTGCGTCGGGTGCGGTCGACGCTTTTGTTTCTTATTGGTTGTCTGACCATGTTCCTCCGCGAAATGTTCGTGGGCCAGGTGCGTGTCGATGCCATTTCAATGCCCTTGCGAACTGTTTCATTAGGCATACTGTGGCATTCCTCTTTAATATATTCCTACTGTTATTCCGCCTTAATGAGCGATTCGTTGTCCTTCATTCCTATAAATTGAGCAGCCCTCTCCTTGCATCTGCATCCCACACTTCCTTCCTTTCTTTGATTTTGTTTCCTCTCACGCAAAGTTTTATG
>VIGQ01001756.1:0-10000 GCA_009663005.1 Actinidia chinensis | reverse complement strand
CTCTAGAGGGACCAATTTGTAATTTTCATAAAAAGTTTTAAAAAAAAAACTCTAGGGACCTAACTATAATTATCAAAAATCTCGGGCTGTTTAACTGGCCAACTGCAAAATCAGAAATTCTGGTATAATTGACAAAACTCAAAAAGTTTATCAAATGACAATACCAACTTAAGGTTTTCATATGTATTTATTGGCAAATTAGGGACCAATCTGTATTATTGTAACTCTAGGGACCAAACTGTAATAACCAGACACTATAGGGACTAAAATATAATAACTAGAAACTATAGGGACTGAAACTATAATTTACCAAAAAAATTAGAGAGGGGCAAAATGGGAAAGAAAGTTGGTGGTCCGTTGAAATTACTTAGATTTATATATATAAGATATATATTAAAGAAGAAAGCAGTGTCATCTTAAAAGCTTAAAGCAGCCATCTGCAAGCAACAAAAGCAAGCTTTCCCTTTTGAAAGTGATTAGAGATGAGAGAGAGAACACAAAAAACACTTAAAAACAGGGCCCATAGCCACCATTGCCATAGAGTCACAATTCTCTATCCAAATAATATATATATCGCCTAGGCAGCCTTAGCTCACATAGAATTCTTGGTGGCACTGCACATCAAAGATTTTTTTTTAAAAAAAATAGTAATTATGTATTGATTTTTTAGAGCAAAAAAATGTGGAAGTGATGTATCTGATTGTTGGGGATTGTGGAAAAGTTTTTTTTCTATAAATTTTAGTATTTGACTATTTATTTTATTTTTGTATATATTAGGATTTTATAATTTTTTTTGTTATTAATTGATACTGAGAGTATTTAAACAAACAAAAAATGTCACATAGCTGTGTTTCATCTTGTATTAGAATATAGTATCGTAGTATGTGTAAAAATAGCTAAAATATAGTTAACTATATAAAGTTTTGGTGTTAACATTTTAATTATTTAGACATTATCTTCGTCTTAACCATGTTGTTTAAAAATATAATATTAATCATTAATCTTTTAAAATTATAATACAGCTATTGATAATTTTTATCCAAAATATAACAAAAAATATAAGATATATTATAAATTTAAATTGGTGGTACTTAAGTAAAATTCACATATTTTTGAATCGTTTTAATAAATCATATTCACCTATTTTTTGATGTTTTTTCTCCATAATTTTTAACATAATGTCGAATAGAAATTTTGTGTCGGATTATTTAATTCACCCTAAGACCCGAAATCTTCGGCTCTACATTTCCTCGGCGATCGACTCATCCAGTCGTCCGCATGTGGGGGGGTATCCGGTCCTCTCTCTCTTCTCTCTCTCTCATACACAACCCTTTCCATTTTCAAAGCTCTGTCGCTTCGAAGCTGCGTTTCGGTTCCGGTCGGAGCATGGTGGCGTTCGTCTCTCAATCTGTGAAGCACATCACTTTCTCTTTCTAGAAGGTGATTTTTACTGTTGCAGCGTCGCATATGAAGAGTAGTGATTGCTTCGGTGGTGAAGTTGGTGGCACTGAACTTTCATTAGGGTTTCTCTGCGAGAATTTGGTTTTGTTTCGTCCTCTTGTTACTCAGATTGAAAAGATCGTTTGAATTCTTGCTTATACATTTACTTGCATTGATATATGTATCCTGATTTCATAGGTATATATTGCATACGACTTCCGTAAATGAGGTTTATTCTCTGTTTTTTCCATCAATTTGATTTAAATCTTGAGTGGTAATGCAACACTCCAATGGTTTTCTCAAATCGTCTAAAATAATTGCAAACTTATCTCCAAAAACTGTTTTAAAACCATTTTTGATGAAATATCTGAATGGTCCTATCCTTCTCTCTTAAACACTCCCACCAACAGCATGTTTCACCAAATTTGGTGAAAACTTTCTTCTCCCTTATTGCTATAACCTTAGTGGAAGGATGGATCTCAGTTTTTACCCTTTTTTTTCAATCAAATTTAAATTGATGAAAGAATTAGTGAGTTGAGGGATTGGAGATACCCTTCTATGGAATTCTTTATAAGAGCTGTACCCTTTAGCATATTGCTTCTCTCTCTGTTTATACATCTCTGTGTCTGATTTCGGTACATGTGAGTGATTGAACTTCAGTGACTGTTAGGTCAAAAGTGCTGTGCACTGCGGAGTATTTGGCGATACAGTGAATTTCACGATAGATTGATTAGCTAGATGTCGAAGCATTGCTGATTTTGACTTCTCTTTCTGTATTTTTTAATAGCAATTGTGGTTTGAAATGTGTTTAATAGCATTTTGAAGAACTGGACAGTTAGTGAACTAGATTAGTTTTTTGTAGTCATGCAATTGTTGTTGATTGTGATATTTCCTGTATTGCTTTGAGTTTTTGCCTAAATCTGCCAACTAAGTTTAACACTGCGCTTTTCTACCTTTTTGCTTTCGTCTTATATTAGAACTGTTTATAAGAAAATTAATTATGAGAGCTAATACCTCGGTTCTAAATCCTCGCCTAGGCCCCGCCTAGCTCTAGCCCCCCGGCCGCCCAGGACCCTAGGCCCGCTAGGCGTGGGCCCCCGCCCGCCCGCTTAACGCCTAGCGCTTTTTAGAGACCTAGTTTCTAATTTGCTATTTTTTAGACCAATTGTCATTTCTTCTTCCCTCTTTGTATTATTCAACATTACACATTTGAACTTTACTATTTTGATATCTTTTTGGTTAGAATTTGATATTTGGGCATTTATGATTATTTTTAGTAATATATGATTTAAATAATAAATAAATAATATAATATAAAACCGCCTAGGCCCCGCCTAGGCGGCCGCCTAGGCGCTAGGCCCCCCTGGCCGCCCGATTACCGCTTAGCGAGTTTGTAGAACCTTGAGCTATTACCTTTAGCAAATTTGGTTCTCTCTCTAAACACCACAGTCTTTAATAAGCAAAAAGTTTATGTATAGGGTAATAATATGGATATATAATATTCCTTAAAGTGCATGAAATATGTGAAAATTTATTAAATCCATGCAAAGTGTGCATAAACTGCCGCCCACTAGTGTTGGTTTAGCAAGACCGTAATAAATTTTGAGTCCAATTTGCAGTTACACTTTTTTTTATTATTTTCTTTTACCTTCTTGTGGTTTTATTTGACTGACTTCAGATACTGTAAGGTAAAGCAAAAAACACGGGACTGCACAAATTTTTTGACTATATGCATTAGTTCATGAAAATTGTTGATCTCTTGTCAAACCATTGGTGATTTGTGAGTTTTTCATTTTTGAACTTTTAATTCACAATATTAGTTTTTAGTGATTTAGTAGCCTAAAATGGTGTAGCTGAATGAGAACGTGAGATGAAGGCGCGATGAAGACTAGAAATTAGAATTTAGGAATGCTAACATTTGGGACTGGTAAGGAGTTACACCAATTGAGGATAGATAAGAGGGATAAATTTTAGGTGTTCGACAATTACTGGAAGGCTGCTGATGCGTAGTAAGGAAAGTGATATATTGTTGCTTGTTGTTCCTGTCACACTAAGGGAGGGGTAGACCGAAATTAACATTGGATGCGTAAATAAAAAAAGATATGATTGGATTGAATCTTAATGGACATTTGAACTCTTGATAACTCATGACGTAAAAGCATTGCCCGTTCCAATTGTTTGGGACAAGACTTGGTGGTAGTGTATTATTAGCATTTTGGAGGAACTGGAATCAGTTTAGTGAAGTAGTTTGTGGTTTTATTCGTCATGCAATTGTGCTGATTGTGATATTTCCTGTAGTGCTTTTTTAAATATTCCTAAACTGCAACTAAGTTTAAACCATTTTACTTTTCTTCCTTTTCTAATTTGTTTTGGTTGGAAAAGGTGAGGGAAGGATAATTGTAAAAATGCTACTGAGAAGCTCAGCAAGATTGGTTCTTTCCCTTCTCTGATTTCTTCCGGGAAAGTGGTTTCTCTTGACCATTTTGAAGGGAGTGGGTCGATCTCAGCATCAAGACGGGCCGCCGTTAGAGGAATTGCTAAGAAGGAAGGAGGAGGGGGCCAGTCGTCAGAGGAGACAAGAGTAGAAGCGGCAAAACCGCCGGCAGGAGCGGAATGGCCTTGATCTAAGGGTGAGAAGTCATTGGACGGACTTCGTGCCCTCTTGATCCAAAAAGTATGGTACAGACCCGCCGCCGAACCAGACAGGCCAAAAACCAAGTGGAACGGAGGGAACTATTACCGATGACCTCGATCAATCCATAATTCACAAATAACCTCCTAAGACTATGCGGAGGGGTGTGGTAGAGGAGAGGCAAGGAGATTGAGAGGGAATGCTGCGGAAGTAGAGTAAAGGGAAGTGCATATCTAAAGAGTGAAGAGAGCTTAAGAGGGTCCTAGTAAAGGGAGAAGACAGAGACAGGTTAACTTATACTAGGATATCAATCCTCTCCTCAAAAATTCCTACACTAGTTATGATAGAAGATAGTCTTCATCGGTAGATGGCAGCGTTTCGGGGGAGGATCGGGGAGGGCCGAAAACAATGGAAGAGTTGAGAGGATAAAAGGGAAACATAATGGGTCACTGGCAAGAAGGGGAAAGTGGGAGGGGAGAGCGGGGAAGGGGGGGGTGAGGGGAGGAGGGCGGGAATGGCGTGTGAAGAGAAATAGGGGGGTCTTAGAGGGGTCTTTCTAATGCGTATGTGTCGCTTATTGCTTTGCGTTCAGATGCGGCTCGCGGTGGGGGGGGGAAGGAGGGCTCGGGCGTTGTGGTGCTTTCTCATCTCTCAGTCTCACCCCTTCTCTCTCTTTATAATTAATCTATATCTATATAAAATATAATTATATTTTTTCTTTCTGTTTGTTTTTTTCTCTTTTTGGTCCCCCATTATGCATTTCTTTTCTTTCTCTTTTTTTTTTCTTCGGACTTTCCAACGAAAGTCACCTTTGTTTGTCCCCCATTAACGTGAAAATTATACTTTCTCCCTAACTTTTATATCTTCTTTTAATTTTATAACGACCAAAAGTTATAAATCTTTTTAATTAAAACAAACCCAAAACAGTAAAAATCGGTTTATTACAATCTTTCCCTCTTAAAGATTTTTCGTCCTCGAATTTGAAAAGTCTATTTTGTGTCATTAATCATAATACACCTTCCATTGCGGCACTCTGATACCAAATTTGTATCTCCCACACAATCTCAATATACGATTCTAATCTAAACCTCCCACAACGATCTCATTTAAGACCGAATCCTAAGCTTTGATACCATTTGTTGTACGACCCTAAACCCTCGGGCCCGTTAATTAAATTACCTAAATTCTCCGTATTTTTTTTCTCAATACAAATCCGAGCACTATTTTGCTTCAAATATTCAATGTCCCCAATGTTTATTTTTACAATGTCCCTCCAATGTTAATTAATACAAAAGACCAAAAATCTTCACTCGACCATCTCGTACTATATCCGACTCCCAAGTCCTCCTTAAAAATCTTTTAAACAGGGAAGTATACATACGACGGGAATTGCAACAAGAATCATATAATGCTGCAACAACAAATGTCATAGTCGCCCAACGAATCATATTTTCATCAAGACCCATACCAGGCTTTCTTATACTTACTAGTGATCGGACCTCATCCACTTCTCCTAGCTCTCGGCTTTTCCGGTCCATAGTGGAATTGTTTGGCGGATCCACTTAGTACATGTATCATTCCATTCCCTAGCAATTTGCCACGCAAACATAACATCCATACATATCACGATGCCAACAAAATACCATGGATTTTCCAACAGATGCATCACATGCTCAAGAGGAATACAAACTCAGATATTTTTCGAAAATAACTCCGGAGTTTAGAACGCATATTGTATACATCCTGTTTACTCCCAAATTGACTCATTAGATATGTAGATCTGGCGCCCAGATCATTCATAACTAAAATTTTTCACCTTGTCCGAACATCTATCTCACCCGTTGATCTAACACTACAAAACCATGTCTGTCAGTATCAAGGACTAACCACACTATATAATCTCATGTCTCTCATTTCTTTCTTTCTACATATCAGTTGATCTCTCTCTTTTCTGTTTGCCTTTCTTTCTTCCCTCCGTGCGTTCTCTCTCTCAGTCTCACCACTTTCTCTCGTTATATAGTAATCTATATCTATATAAATATATAATAAGTATATATTTTTTATATTTTTTTTCTTTCTTTTTCTTTTTCCCCCATTATGCATTTCTTTCTTTCTTTCTTTTTTTTCTTTGGCTTTCCACCGAAAAGAAAGAACATTGTTTGTCCCCCATTAACGTGAAAAAATTATACTTTCTCCCTAACTTTTATATCTTCTTAATTTTATACCAAAAGTATAATCTTTTAATTAAAACCCAAAACATAAAAAATCGGGTTATTTACAAGCTCCCCTATTAAGAAAATTCGTCCTCGAAATTTGAAAAGTTTCCATTTTGTGTCAGTATCATAATACACGCTTCCATGCGCACTCTGATACCCATTTGTCTCCACACAAAATCTCATTATATACGATCTAACATCAAACCTCCCACACGATTCCCATGTAGACCTAAATCCTAAGCTTTGAGACAATTTGTGACGACCCGACACCCGGCCGTAATTAATTATCTAAATTCTCCGTATTTTTTCTCAAATACAATAGAGCAAATAATTTGCTTCAAATATTCAATAGTCTCCAATGTTTATTTTTACAATGTCTCCAAATGTAATTAATACAAAAGAACCAGAAATCTTCACTCGACCCATCTCGTACTATAAGAAACCCCAAGTCCTACTGAAAAATCATTTTAAACAGGGAAGTAGACATTACGACGGGAAGAACTGCTAAACGACTAATCATGGGTCAACAACAAATTGTCAGAGTAGCACAACGATATCATATTTTCATCAAGACCTATTTTTTTTTTTTTTTTTGTTTTTTTTTTTTTTTTTTTTTTTTTTTTTTTTTTTTTTTTTTTTTTTTTTCTTTTTTTTTTTTTTTTTTTTTTTTTTTTTTTTTTTTTTTTTTTTTTTGTTTTTTTTTTTTTTTTTTTTTTTTTACCAGGTCGTTACTGATACATTACTAGTGATCGCCTCATCCAGTCTTCTAGCTCTCGCTTTTCCGTCCATAGTGGAACTGTTGGCGGATACATAAGTAATGTATCATTCCAGTCCATGCATTTAGCCATCAAACAACAACATACATTACATATGCCGATGCCAACAAAAATACCATGGATTTCAACCAGATTAGCAAACATGCTCAAGAGGAATACAAAATCAGATATTTTAGAAAATAACTCGGACGTTTAGAAAGATATTGTCTACATACATGTGCATCAAATGATCATTAGATATGAAGATCTGGCTCCATGATCCTCATACTAACATTTTCACCTTGATCCGACACCATCTCACCGTTGATCTACACCCATTTTTCATTATCAAGGACTACACACTATTAATTTCTCATTCTCTCATTCTTTTCTGTCACATATCAGTGATATCTCTCTCTTCTTATTCCTTTCTTTCTTCCCCTACGTGCGTTCTCGCTCTCAGTCTCACCCTTCTCGTTTATATATTAATCTATATCTATATAAATATAATAAATATATTTTTTTCTTTTCTTTCTTTTTTTTTTTTTTCTTTTGTCCCCATTATGCAATTTCTTTTCTGTCTTCTTTTTTTTTCTTCTGCTTTCCAACCGAAGTCCAATTGTTTGTGCCCCCATTACGTGAAAATTATACTTTTCCTCCCTAACTTTTTATATCTTCTTTAATTTTATACCAAAAGTTATAATCGTTGATTAAACCCAAAACACATAAAAAATCGGGTTATTACAATCTTCCCCTCTTAAAGAAATTTCGTCTCGAAATTTGAAAAGTCCTATTTTGTGTCAGTATCATAATACAAAACGCTTCCATGCGCACTCTGATTTACCAAATTGGTATCTCCCACACAATCTCATATAACTATCTAACATCTAAACCTCCCACACGACCCATGTAAGACGCTAAAGCCTAAGCTTGTATACCATTTGTGACGACCCCGACCCTCCCCGGGCCCGTTATTTTAAATTACCTAAATTTCCCGTATTTTTTCCTCAAATACAAATCAAAGCACTATTGCTTCAAATATTCAATCGTCTCTCCAAATGTTTAATTTTTTACAATTCTCCAAATGTAATTATAAAAAAGACCAAACATCTTCACTCGACCATCTCGTACTATCCGAACTCCCAAGTCCTCCTGAAAAATCATTTTAAAACAGGGAAGTATACATATCGACGGGAATTATGCTCAACGAATCAATAATGGCTCCACACAAAATGTCACGAGTAAGCACAACGGAATCATTTTATCAAAGACCTCATACCAGGTCCTTTGTTCTCTGATACATTACTAGTGATCAGGCCTCATCCACGTCTCCTAGCTCTCGGCTTTTTTTTTTCGGTCATAGTGGAACTTTGGCGGATCCACTCAGTACATGTACATTCCATTCCATACAAATTTGCCATCAAAAACCAATAACATCATACATATCACGATGCCAACAAAAACCAGGGATTTCAACAGATATAGCACACATGCTCCGAGGAATACAAAGCAGATATTTTGAAAATACTTCGGAGTTTAGAAAGCATAATGTATACAAACATCCTGTTTACCTCAATTGACCTCATTAGATATGAAGATTCTGGCTCCCTGATCATCATACCTAAAATTTCACCTTGATCCGACATCATCTCACGTTGATCTAACAACCTGTCTTTCATTACAAGGACTAACCACACTAATATAATTCTCATTCCTCATTTCGTACTTTCTACATATCAGTGATCTCTCTCTCTTTCTTCGGTCTGTTTTCCTTTCTTTCGTCCTTCTTTCCTTTCTTTCTTCCCCCCTCCGTGCGTTTCTCCTCCTCCCAACCTCTCCCATGTCTCCTCATCAACACCCCCTGTTCTCTCCCTTTCTCGCGCAACCCTTTCTCTCTTTTATATTAATTCTTATCTCTATAATATAATATATACTTTTGCTTTATTTATTTTTTTTTCGTTCTTTTTCTTTTGTCCCCTCATTATGCATTTACTTTTTCTAAGTTTCTTTCTTTTTTTTTCTTCTGGCTTCCAACCGAAAGTCACATTGTTTGTCCCCCATTAACGTGAAAATTTACTTTCTCCCTAACTTTTATATTTCTTTAATTTTATACAAAAGTTTATAAATCTTTATTAAAACCCAAAACATAAAAAATCGGGTTATTACAATCTTCCCCTCTTAAAGAAATTTCGTCCTCGAATTTTAAAAGATCCTATTTTTGTGTCATAATCATAATACAACGCTTTCCTTGCGCACATCTGATACCAAATTTGTATCTCTCCACACATCTCATATACGATCTAACATCTAAACCTCCCACCCGATCCCAATGGTAAGACCTAAGCCTAACTTTTGATACCATTTGTGACGGACCCGACCCCTCGCCGGGCCGTTAATTAATTACCTAAATTCTCCGTATTTTTCCTCAAATAAAATCAGAGCACTATTCTTCAAATATTCAATAGTCTCCAATGTTTAGTTTTCATGTCCCCCCCCCCCCCACCTCCAATGTAATTAATACAAAAAGACCAAGAAATCTTCAACTCGATACCCATCTCCGTACATTCCGAACTTCATCACGAACTTCCCAAGTCCTCCTGAAAAATCATTTTAAACAGGGAAGTATAACAATACGACGGGAATATGCTCAACGAATCAATATGGCTCACAGACAATGTCAGAGTAGCACAACGAAGTCATATTTCATCAAAGACCTCATACCAGGTCTTTCCTGATACATTACTATGATCGTCCTTCATCCACGTCTTCTAGCTCTCCGGCTTTTTCCGTCATAGTGGAACTGTTGGCGATCCACTCAGTACATTAATCATTTTCCCTTCTAGCCAATTTAGCCATCAAACAACAACATCATACATATCACGATGCCGAACAAAATACCATGGATTTCAAGATAGCACACATGCTCGAGGAATACAAATCAGATATTTTAGAAAATA
>VIGQ01001753.1:47500-50000 GCA_009663005.1 Actinidia chinensis | reverse complement strand
GTATTGGTTAATAGAAGGAGAAACATTGGCGAAAGTGAATAAGGAGAAAGCTATAACACATATGATATGTACAACAAAAAATTATTAAATTTTGTGGTGTTAGTTATTAATTTTTGTGGTTAGTTATAAACTTTGGTTTGTTACGGATATTTTTGGTACGATTTGTATAATGTTTTGTGGTATATTTGTCCAAACTAGTTATGGCGCTTGTTAAGAATTATTTGGATAATTGTATAAGTATATATACGAATAAAAGGGTATGTGCAATAAGCTTTCCCTAAAAAATAGTCAAATTAGGCCTAAATTATCTTTGTGTTTATACAGGAGGTCCATAATTAGTCTCATATTTTATCCAATATAGTAAATATGATCAGAATTTTATAAATAGAATGCTCAATTACTTATTACATATACAAAGTTAATTTCACTGACCTTCCTGGATTTCTTACAAACCCACCTCCTCTATATTTTTACAATAAACACTGACCTCCCTTATTTTTGAAACTATATCATCATTCTCCATGAAGATAATAGTTTTGACAAAAATAACAAGATTGGCCAATCTAGATTAATATTCTCTTCCTCTATTTTATATTAACTAGATTTTTGTAATAAAAAAGTTACTTTTCAAATATAATTTATTTCAAAATAAAATTCAAAATAATTTAATTTGGCATTAATTGCGATTTTAGTAGATGATTTACAAATATTTTTTGTTTTTTTTGATTCTTCTAGAAACGAATTGAAAAAAATGTAAAAAAATTGGATTAGAAAAAATAAAAAATATCAATAAAAACAAGAATAATCCTATATAATCTAATTTATCCCTATTCTGACCTGTGTGGTGTTCTTCTACTTTAAGTTTTGGAGTTATAATTGAAGCATCCTTCACAATTCTCAATTCATGTCTATGTTTTTGTGATGACTTCACAAAGAATAAAATAAGTCTATATTTGATTTTGTACTCTTTTACTTTTATTTAAGTTTATTTTGCACCATTTACTTTCAGTTATGTCAATTAAC
The DNA here is from genome assembly GCA_009663005.1 of Actinidia chinensis. Lineage (NCBI taxonomy): Eukaryota > Viridiplantae > Streptophyta > Magnoliopsida > Ericales > Actinidiaceae > Actinidia > Actinidia chinensis. The sequence continues at coordinate 48,977 of VIGQ01001753.1, read as the reverse complement.
TCCTTACAATTTTGATAAGCATCAATGTGCCGCCCTTTCGTTTACTTGCATCTTAATTAAGAGTCACAATATCTCATTCAATAAATCATTATATTCATTTTTTGTCTCGGAATTAAACGTCAAATGAATGAAAGGGCCACTTTAGCAATTAATATAAAGCGTAAAGATTTGATTAATATAATTAGAAATGAAATACGCAAAGTAAAATTCAAGGATACAATGTAAATTTTTAATTGTTATTAATTTTTTTCCCCAAATGCTTGTTTGGAATAAGTATGTAAGGAATGCCAATAAAAAAAAGTAAAAATAAAGGAAGAGAATAAGATACTTGGACATAACACCATTAGTTTCTAGTAACCATAAGAAAATGATAAATATTAAATGTTATTTTTTGAAATGGAACACACCATGGGTGTCACAAAATACGAGTAACATTTAATAAATTTCTAATGCTATTTTGAAAAATTGAAAAATGTAAAGTAACTCTCTAGTCTTTTCATAATCCTTTTGTTTTTTTGGCTTTTTATTATTAATCTTTTTTTGGGGGGAATATTTCAACCCGCCAACAATAATTAAAATAGATCAAACTTATAAAAAGTGAAAATAGGGAATGATATTCACTCCAACTTTTGCACCAATACACTTATTTGTCCTACATCTATAAAATTATAAAATTACCCTTGTATTTTGTGATATAGTAGACCAAAAATTACACATATAAAAGTGCATATTGTAATTTTACATTGCAAGGACAAACAAATTATTATTTATACTATTATAAGAAGGGAAAATCTCAATTTTGAGTGAACACAATTAAAAACCAACTCATACTTTTTATCTATAATTTATATATCTATATTATATAAAAATGCAACAAATTAATTTGATACTGATAAAATTCTAAAGCTGGATCACACTTTTTTATGTCAAAAAACCATTTCAGTATTATTGAGTTTTTCAAATAACAAAAATATTTGTAATTGTGGTAACCGTTTCGTAAGAGTAGTGTTTACAATAAACTACTAGATAAATAATAATAAAAAATAAAAATAACAAAAATTAATCCACACTTTTAAGAAAAAAACTTAAGTATTTTACGTTTGGTGGAACACGCATTGCGCTGCACAATTGAAGTACAAAATACTCATTCACGCTTTAAAAACAAGACAATGCTAGTAAACGTTGCTTCAGAGTACAATAACTGATAAGAAAAAAAAAGATATTTAAAGAATCAGTTTGAACACCATATCACGTGAGTATTTATGCTAGATTTATCAAAAATAGAGTTTATAAAAATAATTTTTTAGAAAAATAGAGTTAATTACAATAATCTCTCGAGAGGTTTCTCTAATGTGTTGGAGAAAGAGTAACATCCCTCCAAGGAGGTTTGAAGTTGTATTTCAATTAAACACCTCCGGTCCTTTCGTTGACTCACAGAAGTCGATGACATCCCAAACATGTAATAAGTTCCAAAATT
>VIGQ01001753.1:27500-32500 GCA_009663005.1 Actinidia chinensis | reverse complement strand
ATGATGATCTTTATAATAATGTTTCGTTGATCTATTTGAAGGGAGTGTCACCAAAATATCAAGCATCCCGAATTCCTGTTTATTCTTGACGGGAATGCCAAATGATGGTGATGTTAAGTTTTGGGGATTGCTAAAAACGACCAAAGTCAGTTTTCTTGGCAATTTCTGCGTAAAAGACAATCCTTTCTTGCAACCAGTTCAAGGTGGCTTTCTGGTGAGTTTGTGTGCGTAATGTGCCTGTATGGTTGCATTCCATTGACCTGCAAAGGAATAGTTTATCTTCCAAGTCTTGCAGGGGTGCCTGCTTACAGATTATTAAAAGTGATGTCTCGTGTTTTTTTGACCTGTTTTGGAGAGATTCTTTAATGCTGGGTCTCAAAGCTCAAAGGTTATTCTGTAGGGATTATTCAGCAAATGAATCAAGTTTACCTGAGCTAATGAAATACCAGCAACTTTCAAGAGGTTTGATAGATAGTTGAAAATGGACAAGATGAGAATTTAATTTTCAATGTTAATACATCCCAATTACATAAGGCCTATTTATAGGCAAAACTTAGGATGATATCTATAGTAAATGACCCTCACCTCCATCATCACAAAGTCTAACAAAAAATAGGCTACAAGTCACCAATGGTGATGTGTCTTTAGGCACCTCTCCACAATCTTTAAACCAATGCTTAAGGCCTATCTAACATTGTAGGCTACCTAAAAAACTTTAGGTCTACTACTACATTGTAGGCTATTTTTATTTGCCAACCTCCCCCCTAGCGGGGGGCGAAGATATCCACGAGACCAGCTTGCTAAGAGAATCTTCACAATGATGGACCATGGATTTAGTAAACATGTCAGCTGCTTGCTTTGAGGACGGACAAAGTGTGGAGTGATATTTCGGAACGAACTTTCGCTCGTAATGAAGTGTATCCCACTTCATGTTTTGTGTGCGCTCATGAGTATGAATCAGAGGCCAACATAATGGCAGACTGGTTAATCACAGAACAAGGTAGATGAGCCATAGCAGACCTTGGGAAGCCCCAACTCAGTCAGTAAGGAACGAAGGCCACATAAGCTCGCACAAGTACCTTGGGCCATGCCCGATATTCGGCTTCGGCAGAAGACCCGAGAAACCACTCTCTGCTTGTTTTCGTCTTAACTCTTCCAAGATAGAAGGTGAGTGCCACGGAAAGTACAGAAACCTTGAAGTAGAGCGGCGATCATTTTTAGAACCAGCAGAATCTTTGGCATCTGTGAAGCAAGAACTCCACATTGGTCTCCAGAAGTAATAGAATAACCCCAAGACCTGGCATGCCCTTGACATACCGGCAGGATATTGGCGGACAAGCATCAAGATTGGGAAAGTACGGGGAGCAATTCCATCAACTGGCTTACAACACTTACTCGCAAAGGAAATATCTGGCCATGTATGTGTCAAATAAATCAAACGTCCAACAGACGCTGGTACTCGGAGTAGCATTCGAAGAAGATCACCAGACTCAACTGCAAAGTTTGAAATTAGGTGTCCATGGGAACTAGAAGCAGTGTCCTACATCCCCATCCTCCTGTAATCCTGAAGAAATCCAGAACTACTTCCTCTGAGACAAAGAGATACCGGCGAGAAACGGGCAACCTCAATCCGCAAGAAGTAAATCTGAGAGGTCCTAAGTCCTTTGTATCAAAGGCTTTCCTTAGAGTCTGTTTCACCCCTCTCATGCCAGAAGCATCATCCCTGTGATAAATTGGTCATCCACATAACAGAGATAATAACATAACACACTGACCATTTGGGCAACGATGAATAAAGGCAAGTGTGGATCAGACTGGCAGCCGATAAGTCAAGGACAACACAATCCTCATGAAGCGATTAAACCAAGCACGAGGAGACTCGCTTAAGTCCTAAGAGGACTTCCGCAAACATGTCCATGACGCAGACTTTCCTGTATACTCCCCCTCAGCCCGAAACCCTAGAGGGGGATCCATATAGAAGCTCATGTAATCCCCATTTAAGAAGGCATTCTGACATCCAAAGATGGAAGGGGCCAGAATAGGAAGGCATCTAAGGAGATATGAAGCCCGGAACAGTAGTGAGCTTGGCCGACTGGGGCAAATGTATCACCATAATCCTGTCCCGGTATCCCTGGGTAAGCCCTTAGCCACAAGGCGAGCTTATAGCGCTCAATAATTCGTCTGCCCGATACTTAATAGTAAAGACCCACTTGCACCCAACTGTTTGGACACCCCGCAGGAGAGAGCCAAAGATCCCATGTTGATTTTGCTTGACGAATCAGCCATTTCAACCTACTGCGAGCTAACCCAATGTGGGATCCCGAAGAGCTTCAGACCAACATGAACGAGGGTAGCGGAGTATCAGGAGCATGACACCATGAAGTCCGATGGAATCATAAAAAGGCCCTGATAAGAAACATACTGAGCAATAGATATGGTTTAGTAGCATGGGGTTAGAAAAATCAGTTTAATATCATGAGGACTACGACACGATGTGGGAATAAGCGACGTAAGACAGGAGAAAGAATGGAGAAATATTACCCCAGATTCTGGAGAAGATTGCCTGCAGGGGAGCTGAGCAGGTGGACGGCGAGAGTACATATGGCGTGGTCAGAAGTAAGCGACCGGTGGGAAGAGTAGGAGAAGCCACCTGAGGGGACTCAATAGCGAAACAGGACGAGAAATATACTCGGATCCTCAGGAGCCTCTCCCTACGAGGATTAAAGCGAATGATGGTGCGTGCCTGAAAAACTAGGAACTCTTCCAAAAAAAGTGAACATCACGGAGTTATACTATATGACTAGTAAGGGATCGTAACACCGGTAACCCTTCGACAGAAATGAGTATCCTATAGATCAGACCCAGCCGAAAAGCTTTATTATCCAGTTTGGAACAAAGGCTCGATTCCTGGACAAAACATGTGCACCAAAGACACGAGGAAGAATGGGGAAAAGAGTATACAATCGGTCTGAAGAAGATGAAGAGGGGCCTTACCAGGAGAATTCGGATAGGAGTACGTTGAGCAAGTAAGTAGCGGTTAAACAGCCATATCCCCAAAAGCTTAGGAACAATGCATCCCACAAAGGAGACAACCGAGCTGGCATTAATGGAGCGATTTTTGCACGTTCCGCAACACCATTCGTTCAGGGGTATAGGGATAGGAGAATTGTTGGAGGAGACCAATGTTTACTAAGTAGCATAACGAAAGTTCTTGGAGACATATTCTCGGACCATTGTCAGAAGACCGGAGGGTTCAATCATAGTCCTTAAATTGTTTTTGATCATCCTGTCAAGAAACTCATAAAAAGGAGAAAAACCTCAGATTTCTTCTTCAATTAAATAAACCCAATGCACCGTGTGTAATCATCAATAAAGTCACATAATAACGATGACCCGAGAGAGAGTAACGTGGGAAGGCCCCCAAAAACCTCCGAATGAATAATGTCAAAAGCAGTTGGAGCACGTGCATACGAGAAATAATAAACTAGACCGAACATTTATACATTCACACACAATGCATTTAAACTGAAACTCTGACACGGTTTATTTTATTAATGGAAAAAGTTGACATAAGTACTGAAAGTTTGCATGTCCAACCGGGCATGCCATAGTTTTAAAGACTTAAATAAAAAGACATAGACTTTAAACTAGGCAAAACAGTATGCCTGAAGACTTATAGATGGCAAAGAATCACAGGTGATCACCAAAGTAGTACAATCCATTTCCACTCCTGAACCCCCCCTGCCAAAATCTTTCTTTTCAATTCGGTCCTGCAATAGACAAGTATGGGATGAGAAAATAAATCAAAGATTTAGTCACGGAGCAGACGACTAACCGATAGAAGATTTAAGCCAAATCAGGGACATGAAAGAACAGAAACAATGGTGGAGCTGGGAAGAAAGGCCATATTTCGCCCTTATACGGACGGGGACAAGCAGACCCATCAGCAATACTAACAAACTGATCAATATAGACATTCCGCGAAGTAAAGAAAGATAACTCAACCCCACCAGTCATTGGTCATCTGCCCCTGAATCAAGACCCATAGATGGTTACTAGATCTAACATTAAGGCAGTAGGTATACCTGAGGCAAGGGTACAGTAGAAGGGGGCTAGGATTAGGACTAGAAGCTGCTAGCATACAAGAGCACCTAACCTTGTTTTGAATTGCAACTGAAGTGCTCCATTTGGTTCTGAAACCTGAGCTCTGAAGCTGATGAAGATCAGGGCAAGTAGGAGCACAGGGACCCGTAGGTGTCCTCAAACATAGCACGCAGTGTGAGGAGAAGCCTTACTCTTTTCCTTGATTTCCCGCTTGAAAGTCTCACGAGCTCTGGATGAAGCTTGAAACCCTGTCACGACCCTGAGTTACCCCTCCACAAAACGAACAAGGTAGCCCGTCCGCTATAGAGCGGCCACCAGAGCTAACCGGATACTAGAAGCAGCAGAGCCATCTGAATCCCGGAATGGTGGACTCCTGTGCCATTTGGAAGGAGGTAACTGTTAAAGTCGATGGGCGGCGCTCATCACCGTCAAGCATTCGGGCAATGCCTTCACAGATGGACCGGCATGTGAGGTGTTGTTGACAATCTGAGTGCGAAGAGCCTCAAATTCTGGTTTCAACTCCCATAAAAACTGATTAGGTATGCTAACAGTCAATACTGCGAGCTGCGAGCCCCCGCATTCAGTGTGAACTCGCTGAGGGCTCATACTGGGTGACTGGGCAGTTCCTCCCATCGAACTCGTAAAATAAGCGAAATAATCCGCACAAAGGCTCTAAGGAAGCCCTGAGAGGCCTGGTGAATCTCTCGATAAAAGCTCAAATATGTCTGAGCCTCATTTTCTCATGCGCATACCTTGGTCCAAAGAGGACCATAGAGAGGACCATGTCAGACTACATAAATATATGGTGAAATCCGCGGCGTCCATGGAGGCTTGAATATCCATCCTAAGAGATAGTCTCAATTGTCAACTCCCATGCATCAAACTTAGGATCAGTA
>VIGQ01001753.1:17500-20000 GCA_009663005.1 Actinidia chinensis | reverse complement strand
GTTACATAAAATTGCCAAAAAGCAACTTGAAGCAATGCAAGGGGTTCCTCTCCTTGAAAGGATCTATCCTATTCCATCTCTAAATATAAACCATAAGACAAAAGGAGGTGTGACAACTAGGGACCCCCTCTCTCCCAACAACTGCCACCATCCAACTACAATCACCCCTACTAGAGGTTCTCCATGAAGCACCCAAGTTCATAACGAGAAAGACAAAAAATCAAATTAGTAATTTCTGGGTGCAAGACAAGAATAGGGAATATGGAAGAGGACTCCCCATCAATCTTACATATGCAACGTTTACCTCGTAATAAGAATATGAATCATCAAAAATCATTCGATATATTTCACACAAATAGGTAACCTCAAGTACACACCCTATGTCAAAATGCCTCCTCTATGAAAACAACTATCATCCCTGTGCTCCACTTGCATAGAAGGAAGAAAGAAAGATACTCAATCAAGTTATTAACCCGTGGAATGCACTGGCTAGTTTGAGAGTAATATTATAGAAAGAGAATGTAGTTTAAAGTAAATATCATATTAGGCAAATGATAAATTAACTATATTTATATAGCACAAAAAAGCACTATATAGTGGTGGCTATAAAAACGGTCTGTTTGTAAAAAACTTTATAGCAATGTGGTTGTTTCTGTGGAGCAAATGTTGTGTACCTAAAAAGATCTTCAACATTAGCATCATTATATATGTGAGTTAAATACATGGAGCTGGAAGAAAGAAAAATATATATACTAAGATAATGGAATATGCTGTGTGTATGCTCAAGAGATGAAAATTGATAAAGAATTTATTGTTTGATATAAATCTTTACTGAGAAAATTATTAACATTTGGTTCCTAGACAATATTAGAAATAAACATACAAAAAGAGAAAGGAACAAAATAAAATGTGGTAGGGGAAAGCAAATTCAAGAGAATTTGTCGGAAATACCTCAATTTTGAGTGAGAAAGTGTGTTGCTCACCACACTGGTAGTTCAGTCATGGTTTTTGAAACCCGGCATGCCCGGCCGGTTCGACTGGTGAGCCGTCCCGGGTTAGAAAATGGTCCTGATCAACCCTTTTAACCCAGTAGGATATAAAATCGTAATGGAACTGTGGAAGACTCGCGGCTGAACCGCTAAATCGCCGAACCAGACCCAGTTATGAGAACCGTGCAGTTTGTACATGTAATAAAATGGGGGAAAAATTTCTTTAAATGGCTTAAGTGGGATTCTAAAATTGATAAATTGGGGTTCAATAGGTGCGATGGATTGATTTGTTGCGGCCGAATGGGGTGGAAACCCTAGAGTAGCATCATTGATTTGTACTTGTAAAGGGAACCGTAGGTGTATGGAAGTAGCGGTTGTGGCTGGTAAGTGGTTCCCCCGTGACGGAGGAATGGTGCGGCGGTTTGGGATCGAGAGTGGTTCCATTGGGTGGAAAACAATGCTTGGAGGGTGGGGGTTTAAGGAAGATGAGGGATTGCAAATGATGCTTTTCATTGGTAGTGGAGAGAGAGGATTTGAGATGGACTCAAGAAATAGAGGAAGAGGAAGAGGAATGAGAGAGCGAGATGGGTCTTTTTTTGGAGAGAGAGAAGAGCGAGATGGTCTCTATTTGGATAGAGATCAATGTTTGATATGGCTGGATTTGATCAGTGTGTTGTCTTATTTGTGCTTGGCATGGGGGTGTGGATAAGGGAAGAATTGTAGCAAGATCAAAATAGTTCACATTGATTCAGTGTGGTTTTGTTTTCGCTAGCTGCAAATGACTTGATGCTTTTGTCATGGTTTGAACCTTATAATGAGTTATGTCTAGTTTGTTGATTGTAAGGTTATAATTTTTCTTCAGATTTCTTCATTTATTTTCAATTAAGTATATGATGACATCAAGAATAATTAGGTTATTTTTTTGGGCTTGCCTTATGCACGCCATATATTAGGTAATTTTTTTATAACGATTTGCATACTTATTTTTATTTATTACTATTATCTGTTATCTTCATCGGGGTTTTTTTTACAACTCACATGTGCGAAGTACACTTTCCTTTCCCTGCTTGGATCTCTTAAGCCCTCATGGCTCTCCTTGATCTCCTCAGGTTGTTCACTCACAATTACAGTTATCCAGCCAATTGCTCTCTCTCCTTCTCTCATCTCATTTCTTTTTGGGAGATGGAATAAGGATTGAATAAAATTCTATGTCTAGACACGTCATCAATAGGTCTATGAGCACAGCCCTTGAAGGTCGTCTGTAGCTCACAGAGTAGAGACTTCTAGCCATTGTTCATATTGGCTAAGAAGCCCTAAGTCTTATTACCCTCCCCTGGCAATCTGTTTTACTCCATCTCCACGCTTGTCAGCCAGGTTATCTCACCCTCTATTTTTCATTGTTAACTATAACCATATTTGACTTCACCATTCTTCCCATCACGGGATCTGCAATAGTCGCTATCTATCTCCCCACCCACCCACCCAAAATAATAATAAGAATAAAAAAAAAA
>VIGQ01001753.1:10000-12500 GCA_009663005.1 Actinidia chinensis | reverse complement strand
TCAAATGCCTATGAGCCTTCTCATCTCTTCACTTTCTGAAGATGTGTTTGGTTCAACAAAATCAAATGCTTATGAGCCTTCTAATCTCTTCACTTTCTGAAGATGTGTTATTGATTGTGGGTCGGTCCTTCCTCGCCATGCCAATTTGGACAACTCTTGAGGCTGCCTTTGCTTTGCTGTCCAACACCCTTATTTTGCAACTTCTTGTGACTCTCTAGTAACTTCACCAAGAGGACAAATCTATCTCCGTTTATCTCCACAAGGCAAAGCTTATTTTGAGGAACATGAAGCGGTTGGTTGCCCTCTCCCTCCACTGCTGACTTCAATATCTATATCTTCAAGGGCCTATGACCCAGTTTAAAGAATTGTTACCACTGTTGCGGCTCAAACCGATCCTATTTCTTTTTTTGAACTTAACTCTTTGTTACTCAGTCATGAATTCGTACAGAGATTCATTCTCATCTTTGGTGTTGTCTCGCATGTCTTTGAGCCCTCTCAAAGTGCTCATCTTACCCAACATGGCGGGTCCTCTTCCACTCAATTCCGTCGCAACTCTTCGCAACTCTTCCAATCGTGGCCAGAATGGGCAACCATCAGGTGGTCGTGGTCGAGGCTAAGGATACGGCTGAATGTGGTGGATGCGATGGTCTCCGCCCCACTGTTCCTCCTGCACTCTTTGGCGATAACCTTCCGCGTTGCCAAATTTACAACGGCAGCACCACATTGCTTCCCCTGCTATTCATCGCTACCACCATTCTCAATTGCCTTTTGCCCACACGACATCATTTTCCAACAACAATGGAATGCCTCATTTGTATGACTGGTTCCCTGACAATGGCGCCACTCACCTGTCACTCCAGAGCTCTCAATCTCACTCAACATGATGAGTATCGAGGTACCGATCAACTGCATGTAGGCAATGGTAAGGGGCTTTCTATATTTCGCCATTGGTTTTCCATTATTCATTCCCACTTGTCCACTTTCCAATTATCCAATGTTATTCATGGCGCGGAAGTCACAAAATGTTTACTATCTGTCCAATTCTGTAAAGAAACACAAATGTTTACTATCTGTCATTCTGCGAAGATAATTCTTTGTATTTTTAGTTTTACCCCTTTTTTCTTTTTTTTTTCAATTACCATATCTCCAAGAAAATCCTCTTGCACGGCCAGAATAAAAATGGACTTTATCAATTTTCACCTTCTTCTTTCAAGTTTGTATCGCCCTTCTCTTTTAGCAAGTGAATGTGTCTTTCTCAATGACTGGCATTGTCACTTGGTTCATCCTCATAAAGTAACCATTCATCATGTTCTTCGTCAAAATAATGTGGCTTTTTCAACAACTTCAACCAAGAATTGGGCAAAACCATTGAAAGAGCTCAGGCCAAATAATCTGGAATGGGCACACTGCCGGCCATGAAAACATTCTAATCCTCCTCGTCTCTCCCCTTCCCCACCTTATCCCCTCAGGCTCTGTCGATTCCAAATTCCAAGTTCGTTTTCGTCGTTTTAGTTTCATTGATCAAATTCAAAGAATAACCCTTTCCTTTATTTTCCTCTACATCACAAAGTATTTGTTGCAGTTTATCAAGGTCGATCTTGTCATCTCCCCTTATTCCGACAAAGATCCGCTTGGTAAAACCGTATTTATACAGTCCTATCAAAAATGGTTGGACTATCTACTACTACTAAGAAAAGTCAGAAGGGCCTTCACTTTGCCACGTTTTCCAAAACTACCCGTATCCAATTTCTAAAATTACCGCAAGCATTTTTATGATGCCGATTCAAAAGTCGTGATTCAAAGCTTGCGATTATTCAACAAGCGGATAACCTTTTGACGGCACTCAGCGACGTGATTCAAAGCTATCGGATATGGAGAATCAATTGACGTTTGAAATATCAAATCCAAACAATAAAAAATCTTTGCATTTTCCCCACAAATCGGTTCCGACGATGTCAACCCGGGAGTATCAGCGATCATCACCTCTGGCTCTCTTCCTAAGTTACGCACTCCTGACAAAGGTTCCTTATAGTTTTTGTGGTTTTCTCCATTGTTTAGTGGTTGAAGGATAACATAAAATTTGTTCATTCTAGTATTTTTTTATTTATATATTTTGGTATTTAGTACTTGAATGCCTTAGTTTGGATTGGCTTGCCATTAATTGCATGCTGTGGTGGCCTTGCTGGGCAATGATGGATGAGTTGCGGATGCTATGGTTTGGCTTGGGAAGCTTGTAGGAAGAGAAGATGCAAGCATGTAACTGTAAGTTGCCATTTTCAATTTTCATGTGGTTTGTATCCATTCAAATGTTCACCCAAAATTATTGAAATTCGTGCTTGTTGGTTTTTTTTTCCCCTCTCGCAATGATAGGAATCTACTCAAACCTTTCCCCAACCCCAGCCCCAACCCAACCCCCCACAAAAAAAACGTAATCAAACTCACTCCCATTATAGCTTTGAACCTGCAACCTACGTCACTAAGGATGCTACCGTGATATTTT
>VIGQ01001753.1:0-5000 GCA_009663005.1 Actinidia chinensis | reverse complement strand
AAATATCTTGTCATAGCCTATTGTTAACATGGCCTCTTATTTTTTTAGTGCTAAAGTGACTTTTCTTTTGTTGACTGAGGTATTGTTGCAACAATTTTAAACAAGATGTGCTTGCCAAAAATAATGGCTACCTTCGATGAATAAAAATTCTCTTTTGCGGAAAAGTTTTTGTTGGGTGCCAAAAGTGAATTGAGTTTTCAACATTACGAGATAAAGAGTTGACCCGAAAGTGCCACTCTTCAATTTGCACATGTTGTAGGTAGGTTTTTTTTTCCACTGACATCTTTTCATGGTATTTGTTTTGTGTTTATTGTGTTCTCACATCTGTGTATAAGTGCTCCTTTTGTTTTTCCCTATTGAGTTAAACTCTCATTAACAGTTTACCCCAGGCCGACTACTCTCCTCTCTCTCTTTATGTGTCATTTTGGGAGGAAGGGGAATATGATGATGAAGTTGTATGGTCTGTAAGAAATTCATCAATTGTTCTCTGAGCACAGTCGTCTGTACCCACAGAGTCTGGACTTCTAACAATTGTTTTTTTTTCTTTTTTTTTATTACATATTGGCTAAGAATCTTGAATTTCTTGTTCCCCTCCCTGCCAAGTGTTGTATCTCCCATCTCCAGGAATTGTGACAGTAGGATTGATGTAACTTAGGTTGAGCTTTTTATGACGAAGAGAATTGAACTAGAATGAGCATCACCGCGGCTCCGGAAGAGTCAGCAGCGATAAAGCAATTGGAAGAGTAAAACCATGAAATGGCCTTGCCTAAACTCTCATGCCACCTTAACTCTGGCAATTGTTGTTTCCGTGATTCCCATTTATTCGAAGAGGTCCCATAGCTGCAGGATCTTGCCTTAGGGACTGATGCGAAGGTATGGCTGCAATTGTAAGTATTAACTCTGAATTGTTTGGTCAATACATAAACTGCATTATTAAATGTAATCCATCTATGGCTCACTCAAATGCTTAATGCTTTATGTTGTACTTTCTGTTTAATGGATTTATAAATGCGATGAAATAGTTTGCCTCCATTTCGGTTTGAAGTTTATGCCACTTTTTACCTATAATTAGGTCGATGATATTTTCTTTTTCGGTCGTGAGTCGAATAGTTTAGGGTGACACATCAAGTTGCCAAGATCACACCAAGTCCGGCATGACTGCCGTAGACCATGTGCCATAGCTCAAGGACACAAAGCCTAACCCATTAGTTCATGTGACAAAAAACAAATAGTGGGTAACAACTTTAGAAAAAACAAGATTGATATTAAAAACAAATAAAATAAATAAAATAGTACAGTATAACCACGCTCAAGAACCGGTATAGACCTAGAATGGTCATGGAGTATCGAGACCATTAATAAGGTTTCGATAGAAAAGAAATGAAATGTAGATCCAATACATTAAATGTATGAACACCCTATAGAGATGAAGACCAAACATGAACAAACCAAAATACAAGAGCCCTCATTAGTGGGCTCAACTATTCTGAATGAAATTGCTAAAAATAATGTCAACTACAGTTCTAGGGGGGGGGGGGGCCAATAGTTGTGTTGTTGCTAAGATTCATAATATTTGTGAAAACTGTTACAATAGTAAAACACGTAGTTGACACTTGAGAAAATTATAAAAAATCTAAGGATATGAATTGAGAGGAATAACATTGTAGATTATAGCAGGACAAATATTTGGATGATGGAAAATGTCAAATGGCATGTGCTTGCCCACACCATACAAATAAAGTTGCGACCTTGAAAACACTACATGGTGGTCAATAACAGTGGATACAAATCCTTGCTAATATACCTGGATGTAGCATAATCTTCTTTGATCATGTTTTTCATATAAAACCACATACTTAATAATGCCATATGCTTTTTCTGATAATTATGTAGAACCAACGGATCATGGCTTGAGAATGAAAAATCACAGGTTTCTTTTTTTGGACAAAGAATTTTTCGTTGTTCTCGACCTTGGCATTAAAAGAACAAAAACAAAAATGATTCACCCCAGACCCATTTGAGTGTAGCGGCTAATAGGTGGGGCTCGAGAATTAATGTGTATTCGAATCATAGGAGCTAGCAATCGCCGAGATGTACGTTGTAGTGCTGATGGCTAATCAGAAAAAATTTAAAAAATGACAAGTTTTGAAATTGCTGGTTTTTTTTTTTGAATCATACAATTTGGGACCAATTGACATTTTGTAATTAGGTTTGGTCTTGTATTTGGTTTTAGTTGGGTTTTAGATTATAAGTCCAAGTATTTAATAGAATGCAAAATCCTATTAGGACAAGAAGATTTCTACGATCTTAGTCCTGTAATTAATATATTTAATAAGTTGAGATTTTTTGAGTGTTCTGAAGTTAGTTGTTGAATTACTATGGAATTCCAACCCCAGTTGGCTTATTCAACAAATAAGTAACAAATAAATGAAATAAAATTATAAAATATGGTAAGGCCATATGGAAACTAGGTTGATATCTTAATTTTTTCTCATCATTATTAGTAGTTAACTTTATAAAAAAAGATGTTTAAATCTCCTTTAATCCTTCGACATTTTATATTACAGCAACCTCTGCCTCTTTTCAAAACACTAGACGCTAGGGCTTGAGACCTACAAAAAACAATAAGGATTCTTGGTATTGTCCATAGTTCGAAGAACTGCCCCGAACAGCCACACAAGTCTTTTATATACTCTCCCAAACCTCTACCTTTGATTGTCACGTAAAACCCTAAAATATACATCATTCTACAAAGTCTTGCGACAACAAACGGTATATTCAGCCTTAAAATGTTCCTAGTTATCAGCTTACATTAATTAGAAATTGCAAATGCCACTATTGGAGTTGCTTTTTTAACAGGTATATGGATGTATATATCTCTAAGGTTAATCTATTCTAGATTGATCTTATAAATGTAACTATAAAGTTAAATTCTTCTCGTATGTATCATTTTAATTGCATGTAGGTGTGTGCGCAATATCCATGTGTTACATGTGTCTTTCCTTTTCTTTAATACCATTTAAAGAGTTAATCAGTGCAGATTGGTGGATGTATCGGAAAAGAAAAAATGAAAAAATGCCTTGGGTTGAGTTAGAACTAGCTAATAAAAAAAAGAAATGGGCTCTATTTATTCAACAGAAAAGTTGTTCCATTAACTACGTATATAACAAAATGGATTTATGTCGGTTACTTTGGGAATACATGGTCCTAGAAGTTCTTTTTAACTTGTGATATTATTGTTGTCAGTATTTCCTTGTATTTGAATGTAACATGGTTTAATATGTGCACGAGGCAGTTGATTTTTCTTCCTTTCTTAAAACAATACTTTCAGTAGCTGCATACAAACAAAAGGAATTCTATTTGTCTTGTCTTATTTCAATAGGCACCCAGGAATATTCAGTGAATCCACCAACCACCCATTACACTGCTGACTCAAGAAGATCGACTACATGAAACCAGCGGATGGTTCGACAGGCAAAGTTTTATTTTTTTTAGGTGCTACAAAATCGTATAGATTGGTTTAAGACCCTGGCTTTCTACATGATGTTTGATGCTGCTCTTATATCTTGCGTCAGCATATATAATAGCTTGAGCTAGCTTACTGTCTAGAGGACTTAAATATCTCAAGCCTTCATCTTCTCAATTAGACTAGTCGTCTATCTGCTTTGGGCTATGAAACACCGACACTCCTAAAGGTAACGTATTGACGTTTGGGATACTGGGCCACGGAACACGCGGGGACACGCCAAAAAACGTATGAGACACACCACGTGGTGTGTCCTAATTTTTTAATATTTTTTTTGAAGGGGACACGGTGGGGACACGGCGGCGACAAGGCGGGGGTCAATTACAATTTTTTAAAGTTTATGGGGCAAAAATATAATTAGTCTTTGTTGACGATGGAGATGTGAGGGAATCAATAGCGAGGCTGAAGTGATGGAAGTTGGGTTAGTTAAAATTTAGAGACAGGTTTCATGGTGCTTAGTTTATTTATTTTGCTTATTATTATGGAATTATGGATATTCTCTTTCAATTGGATTTTAAGTTATAACTTATTAGAAATTAGAACTACTACTTTTAGTGTTATCAAAGAATATATATTATAATATTATTTATATTAATATTATATTGTCGTGTCCCACGCTGGGTACCATAATTCACTCATATGTGATCGAATCGCGAACCAAGACGATCGTTCCGAAACGTGGAATGTTCACGAATTGAAACGCTATTTCTGGCGTTCCGAAGCATATATATATATATGCCTTCATTTGTCCTTGGCAAGATGATGATGGTCCAACTCCAACAAGGACAAAGGAAAGAGGGCGTGTTAGACAACTATTTAATTGCGCGTTAGCTTTTATTCTAATTTTTGTTCAAGACAAGTTGTTTCCTTTATTGTTAACTTTGATAACTTTGTTATTAAACTCTTTGAATTCTTATAGTATTTTGAATGAATTTGTTATCATTTTTTTGGAGTATTTTTTCGTATGTTACACACAAACCTATAAATATATATATATATATATATATATATATATTATATATATATGCTACTGGTACTAAATCGATTCGAAAATCGGCCTTTTCCGGTCAAACGTATTTCGTTCCGCAACAGCAATCCGAAGAAGTCTATCCAAGTCCGTACCACCGTTCCGGAGGTATAGCGTACCGTGTTCCGTTTTTTTGGATCCGTGTATCGCATCGATCCACGATCCAAGTAACCCTGGTCCCACGCCGTGTCTGTATCCGTATCCGTGTCCGTGTCCCCATGATCCGTGCTACATAGGCTTTGGGTCATCTTCCTTTATATCTCTGAATTTTAATTTTGTTGTTGCAATTTTCCATGGACCTATATTGGTGAGTTCTGTTTGCATATAATTTATTCAATGATTTTACCTACGCATGGACAATGTGGTAGTAAATATTTTGTCAAAGTTGTTCTTGTTATTCCTTTAGGTTGTGTTTGTATTAAGGATTTTCGTAGAGGAAAAACCAAA
>VIGQ01001749.1:0-22518 GCA_009663005.1 Actinidia chinensis | reverse complement strand
GGGATGTTACAGCGTTTAATGGAGCCAACTGAATATTATGGGAATATTCCTAAAGTTTAGATAATTACACTTCAGGTCCGTATAATTTTCAAAAATTATATTTAGTCATTGAGTTCTAAAAATTATATTTTTGTCCTAGAATTTTTAAAAGTTACAGTTTGAGTCCCTAGGGGGATTTTTATAATTTGGTCTCAGAAGTTTTTGTGCTTTTAGTTTAGCCCTCGTTAAGGTTTACCTATAAATATAAGTTCCCGCCAAGACATTAGACCAATAACATTCTCAACATAACATATGTTGTCACTCCTTAAAGTTTAATACCCAAAAGTAAATAAAATCCACGTAGGACAAGTCAGATTTCATAATATTCCTTGAATGTCAAATTCAAATAATATCATCCCACCATCAGAGTAAAACAAGTTTATCCCACTATCGTTCATAACCTGATATAAGTGCAAAGTTTAAAAGTTAGTACAATAACCAATCGTCAAAAAGGATTAATTAAATGAAGTTATAAAAACCACTTTCAAAAATAAAGACAAAGATGGAAAATAACTTCATGCTCGATGAACTCCAATGGTATGCCAAAACCACATTCAGATCCATCTCATGCTCCATGTCGAGTACCTGAAAATTTTTAGGTGAGCTCACTAGCCCAGTAGGAAAACTATTCTACCATCGCAAGGTGTATAAACATGATAAATGCATAATGAGGAGTTATGATGATGGGACAACGACCCATGTGAAGGATCGGACTGAACAAAAAGCTTAATCAACATTAAGTACCGAAATTGTTCATGTGTCTTTAAAATATGTCTAAGTGTCCCAAATTAGTTAAGGATCCCACCAAGGTCCAAACAGTTACCCAAAATTCTCATTTCTCATATTGAACATCTATTTCGTAAAATTCACCAAACGGTCCAAATACATCAAAGGGTCGGACATTTCTAAGAAAATGCCTCATAATTTATTAGGAAAAGTATCCTCCGCCAGATTCGTGGGCTCCGTTGTCAATCCTGCCAGATTTCGTGGGCTTCGTGCACCCATGACTAGGGACAAAACAAATGATGATAGTAGAGGTTCATTTGTACCATGAATATATATCAAAATAATTCGTATTTCAAACGCTCCCCAAAAGTCACATTTAGTCCAAAAGTTCAGCTTTTTCGCCAAAAAATATCAACCGCGGTGTATAATTATAATTAAGAAATATTAAATCATGTGTCCAAAGAGTTAAATTTAGTATATCAAAGTGAATTCGGTATTCAAAATGATGGTACGGGTCAAGAACAGAAAGAATGGACAATCGGGGGCCATATGGCATCAAAAGGGGCTGGAAGCCATCCAAAAAAGGGGACAACATGGAAAATAGGGGCAGCAGCCTAAAAATAGGGGCAACAAGGAGATTTTCATTTTAGAGGTGTGGAATTTCACCCAAACAAATTCTGAGATCTAAGCCAAAATTTGATATGTAGAGCAAATTAAATGGACATCCAAAGGAGTGCAAATCAACCATCAATTGCATCAAACAAGTATTAATTCGTAGATCACAAAATCAAATACCAACACCCAATTGGGAGCAAATGATAATTTAGTGGTGTGAGCAATAAGGACAAGAGTAAATGCTATACATCAAATGAGACAAAACTTAGAGGGAGTAGAATTGTCTTCCCTATCTCAAGATTTGAGTTGAATTGAATGGAAAAATGGAACCCTAGCCTCCAAGAGCTCCAACCGAATGTGAGTTTCTTGGTGACGAATATGAACGCGATTGCAGCTTTAATACGGGTAGAAGAAGCGATTTAGGCGTTTGGAGTCTTGAAGGGGACTGAAGTTTTGGTGAATTTTAGCGCTATTGAGTAAGAACAAAAAAGGGAGGAGAGGAGAGCGGAGAGAGGAGAGAGAGATAAGAGTTGGCTTATTAGAAGGGGTTGATATTTTTTGTGTGTGTGCAAGGCTAAGAAATCTATTATACTCTTACCCCTCAACACTTTTAACCCCCCGACTTTCAAATGTATATTAAAACACACCCAAATGAATTCTACCCCCCACATCACATTTATCTCGCTTAGTAAAATTTTTCAATTCTCCAGTACTAATTATTTCAGAGAAAAGTTATGCAAAATTCGGGTCCTTACATATTGCGCACTCAAAAGAGAAAATTTAAAAACATCAAAGAAAAGGTTCAATTCACATTCGTAGCATTGAGATTGTAAAATTAAAAAGAAAGAGAAAGAACATGATAACATGTGCGAACTTAAAAGAAAATTTTAAAACATCAAGAAAAGGATCAATCCACATTCTCAGTATTTTAAGAACACCATTCTAAGTATTGAGATGTAAAATTAAGAAGAGAAAGAGAATGACTTGCTAACCATGGTTGCAACTACAGTTGCACCCCAAAGAAATAGAGTCAATCACATTTTAGCATCGAGTTGTAAACTGAGAAGAGAAAGAGAAAGAATTTTCGACTGCAACTTATGTTGCCCGCCAAGACATCGATCAATCACATTCTCACATTAAGATGTGAACTCCCAAATAAAAATTTTGTAATATCAAGAAATGGATCAACACATTCTCATATATTAGATTTAGAATTAAAAGAGAAAGTGAATCAACTTCAACCATGGCTGCACTATAGTTGCCGCGTAAGGAGAAACGGGCGTGATGTGATGAATCACATTTTTGGGATGTTTGGTAACGTTTTCACTTTTTGGTATTTTTTTTTGTTTAGTTTTGTAAAAACGAAAACTAACTTATATGTTGTGTCACTTTATTAAAAATTATTTAAAAGCAAAAAAAAGTCTATTTACCTTTTTTTTAAGCAAATTTAAAAAAGGTGGTTGGCGGCAGCGGGGGAGGGGTGAGGGTGAAAAAGTTTTATAAATAAATTTTGTAACACAAAACAAAAAAATCATTTATTGTTTTTTACTATTTTCAAAAATGTGAAATAATGTTCCCTTATTTAAAAATTATCAATAGCAACACAAAAAAGTGTTCAGTTAAATTAGAAAACGCAAATTAAACAAAACAAAATATTAAGAGTAACAAACAATCACCTTTGTCTTTGAATTTTGAATGAGAAGAGAAAGAGGAAGATTTTCCGACCATGGCTGTCCATATAGGTTCCCCGGCCAAGCAAAACATCAATTCATTATCAACCTCTCATATACGAACTCAAAAGAGAATTTTGCAACAAGAAAAGACCAATTACATTCTCAGGAAGTGGAGATTTAAAAATACAAAGAGAAGTGAATGGAACTTGTTAAACCCATGGCTACAACTAAGTGCCTCGCCAGGAAACAGGGATCAATCAATTCTCAACATCTCATATTCGAACCAAAAAGAGAAATTATGGAACACAAGAAGGAACCCAATACCATTTCAGAAGTGGAGATTTAAAATTAAAAATAAAGAGGAATGGACTACTCACCATGGCCAGGATGGTCATGCTAACCATGCCTGCAACTATTAGTCGCTCGCCACGAAAGGGGTAACTCACATTTCTTCGCATTCGAATTTTCATAAGGAAAAGGAAATAGAAAGGAATTTGCCCCCGTGGATGTAACTTTGGTGGTCCCACCCAAAAAAAATGATCAATCACACTCTTAAACATCCATATGCGATCTCAAAAAAGAAATTTAAAACATCAAGAAATAGATCAATCACGATTCTCAACATTGAGATTAAAATTAAAAAGCGTAAGAGAATGGACTTGTTAACCAGGGCGGTAACTACAGCTGCCCTGCCAAGAAACAGGTCAATCTCATCTTAAACATTCGAATTCCAAAATGAGAAGAGAAGAAAAGGTAGGAATTTGCCACCGTGGCTTGCAAAAATAGTTTGCCCCGCCAAGAAGAAAACATCAATCACATCTGCGACTCTCATATGAGAACCTAAAAAGAGAAATAATGAAAAACATCAAGATAGGATCAATCACATTTCAGCATTTGAACATTTAAAAAAAAAAAAAAAAAAAAATAAAAAGCAAGAGAAGGGACTTGGCTAACCATGGCAGCAACAACAGTTGCCCGCCAAGAGAATAAGTCCAATCCACAATATTGGCATTCGAATTTTAAACGAATGGAAAGAGACAAGAATTTGCCCACCGTGGCTATAACTATAATTGTCCACCAAGACACAAAATCCACTAACTTTTCAACCATCTCATATGCGAAATCTAAAGATAAATTAGAAACATCCAGGAAAAGGATAATCACATTCACAACCACGGTTTGAAACTATATATGCTCCGCAAAGAAAGAAATGGTAATCACATTTATTAGCATTGAGTTTTAAATTGAGAAGAGAAAGAAAGAGAAATATTGTCCACTGTGGTTGCAAAACTATAGTTGCCCGCCAAAGAAACAGATAATCACATTTAAATCCATATGCAAAGTCAAAAGAGAAAATTTCAAAAATCAAGATACAGATCAATCACATTCTAAGAATTGAAGATTTAAAATAAACAAAAGGGGACAAGAGAATGATTTGTAAACCATGGCTGCTGCAACTATGTTGTCCCTCCAAGAAATAGGTGAATGTCATTCTAAGCATGTTGAATTTTGAAACTGAGAGAAAGAAAAAGGATTTACCCACGTGCTTGCAAATTTGGTTCCCCGCAGAAATAGGTCAATCCTTTCCTAATATCCTTATATGCGAACTCAAAAGAAAAAATTTATAAATGTCAAGAAATGGATCAATCACATTCTCACCATCTGAGATTTAAAACTAAAAAAAAGATATGGTTCGTTAACCATGGCGGTACTACAGCGGCATGCCACGAAACAAGTAATATCATTCTTAACATTCGAATCAGACAAATGAGAAAGCAGATGAAAGGATTGACCACCGTGGTATTGACCAATTAGTTGCCCCGCCAAGAAAAAAATCAATCACAGTCTTGACATCTCATATGCGAACTAAAAAAAGAGAAATTATGAAACATCAACAAAAGGATAATCCACATTTCTTAATATTTGAGATGTAAAAATTAAAGGAAGAGATTGATTTGCTAACCATGGCTGAACTAAAGTTCCTCTGCGAAACAAAAAGGCAATCACATTTCTTAGTTTTCCAAAGTTTAAAACTGAGACGGGAGAAAATGGTTTGCCCACGGGGCTGTGAGGAAAAAAACTATAGTTGCACCACCAAGAACAATCAATCATTCTTACATTCCATATGCGAACTCAAAAAAAATTTGGAACTTTAAGAAACGGTGCAATAACATCTCGCATCTGAGGATTTAAAATTTTTAAAATAGAAAGAGAATGGTTTACTAAACCATGGCTGCAATTAGTTGCTATACCAAGCAACGGGTCAATTCAATTCTTATATTGGAATTTTAGGCAAAGAAGGAAAGGGAATGAATGGCCCCACCGTTGGACGGCATTGTTTTCTTCTTAAGTTGCCTAACCAAGAACAGATCCATAATTCTTAGCATTTTTAGAATTTAAAATTAACAGAGCAAGAAAATTGACTTGCTAACCCTGGTTTGTAACAACAGTTGGCCCCGCCAAGAAATAGGTGAATTCACATCTTGCATAAATTTAAAACTGAGGAGAGAAGAATGATTTGCCCACGTGGGCAAGCAACTATAGTGCCAACCAAAACAGATCAATCACATTCCTGACATATCATAGGCACGAACTCAAAAGAGGAAATTATGAAACATTCAAACAAAGGTATTCGATTTCAAGTTGGAGATTAAAATTAAAACAGAAGAGAAGGATTTTACTAACCATGGCTGCAACTATGTTGCGCTGCCCAGACAAGGGTCAATCACAATTCGAGCTTCGAGTATTAGACAGAGAAGAGAAAAGAGAAAGAATTTGCATACCGTGGCAGCCCCTATAGTGTCCCACCAAAAAAAAGATCAATCACATTCTTCAAAACTCTCATATGCGAACTCAAAAGAGACTTTGCCACATCAAAAAAAGGATTACTCACATTCAGCAAAATAGATTTAAAATTTAAAAGAGAAGAAATTGATTTTACTGCCCGCTAAGGAAAATGGTAATTCACATTCTTAGCTATTCGCGTTTTAAACTTAGGCGAAGGAGAAAGGGAAATGATATCCCACATGGCTGCCACTACACTTTGCCCCACCAAAGAAACAGATCAATCACATTTCCTTAGAATTTCAGATTTAAAATTAAAACAAGAAAGAAAAGAAAATGGACTTGTTTACCATGGCTGCAACCTCCGTGCCCCGCCCCCGCCATGGTGCCTCCATTCTTGAGCATTTGAATTTTAAACTAAGGAGGAAATAAAAAGATTTGCCCACTGTGGCTGCCAACTATAGTTTGCTCCGCAAAGAAATAGATAAATCACATATTGACATCTCTATGTGACTCCCCCCCGGAAATTACTGGACAGCTCAACACAAGTCTACTCACATAAATCTTTGAGATTTACAATAAAAGAGAAAGAGAAGGATTTGGTAACCATGCCTTGAAACTAAATTCTTCCACCAACAAAAGGGTCAATTCACATTCTTAAGCATTCAAATTCTAAACTGAGAAGAGGGAGAATGATCTTGTCCCGTGGCTCAGTTACAGTTACAGCTAAGAACAAATCAATCACATTTTTTGAACATCTCAATGAGAACTCAAAAGAAAGAAAAATTGTGTAACGTCAAGAAACAGTTCAATCACATTTCATATGTGAGATTTATTAATTAAAGAGGAATGGACTACTTGTTGCCCAAAAGACAAACCAAGAGGGGGGTGAATGGGTTTTTCTAAATTAATGACAAGTATTGATTAATAAAACTTAATCTACTCAATCATCTATGAATCAATTATATGCCAAAGTAATAAAGCCATATAAAGAAAGAATCAAGCACAAGAAGGGGACACAAATAATTCGAGGTTTCGATCACACTTGTGTGATCACGTTCTCCCCAAAACCTCTACAGATCTTCTGCCACTACTTGCAATTTTATTAACAATTATAACGGGGGGGCTGATTTACCAAGGCTCCGCTCACGTTCTATAAGTGATTTTGTCTAACTCCACTCAAACTTCATGGATTTTACTTTACAAGAGACAAAACACTTAAACTCTAAGTGGTGGCTTTGTACAGAGAACCACTCAAAACTCTCACTAAGGTTGTTGTCTAAGCTAACTCAAGCTTCCTAGGGTTTTACTATAAGAGGAAACACTCAACTCTAAGGGTTTGGCTTTTTACAATAGAAATACTCAAAAAGCTTCACCAGTGTTTTTGTTCAAGCTACACTCAAACTACAAGGATTAGCGTATGAAGATGATACAAGGTTGAAAACAAACTCCTTGAAGGTAAATGGAGTGGATAGTTCAAACCTTGGTGAAACCAGAATGGACCATGTTAACCAGGCTAAAGCTATAGTATCAGCCTAGAAATAGGTCAATTCTCATTCCAACATTGATTTCAATGAGAAGAGACCGAGAAAGAATTTGCCCACTCGTGGCGGTCAACTATAGTTGCCTCGCCAAGAAATAGATCAATCCAATTCTTGACATCTCATATGCGACCTAAAAAGGGAAATGAGGAAACATCAACAAAAGGAGGAATCCACATGCTCAAACATTGAGTTTTAAAATAAAAGAGAAAGGAGGACGGATTCTGCTTACCACGGCTTTGCAACTAAAGTTCTTTTACTAACAAAAAAAAAAAAAAGGGTCACTCATATTATTAGATCAAATTTAAACGAGAGAGAAAATGATTGCCCACCATGGATGAAACTATAATCGCTCGCCAAGAAATAAATCAATTAAAATCTCAACATCTCATATGCAAACCAAAAACAATATTGTAACATTCAAGAAACGGTTAATCCAACCTTTCAGCATCTGAGATTTCAAATTAAAACAGAAAAGAAGGGATACTAAATCATGGCGCAACTATAGTTGCTTGCACGAAAAAGAGTCAATATATCTTAATATTGAATTTTAGACAGAGAAGAGGAAAGAGAAAGAATTTCACCACCGTGGCAGCAACTACAATTGGCCACCAAAAAAAAATAGATCAATTCACATTTCTCAACATCTCATATGCGACTCAAAGAGAAATTATGAAACATCAAAAAAAGGATTAATTACTCACATTTCTTAGCAAATAGATTAAAAGTAAAAGAGAAAGAAATTGGATTTCTAACCAGGCTACAAGTATAGTTGCGCCCGCTAAGAAAATGGTCAATCACATTCTTAGCATTCGAGTTTTAAAAATTAGAAGAGAAAGGAAATGAATGGACCACCTTGGCTGCATTATAGTTGCCATACCAAGAAAGAGATCAATCACATTCGTAGCATTTTAGATTAAAATTACAGAGAAAGGAAAAGAAAATGGACTGGCTAACCAATGGCTGCAACTATGTTGCCCTGCCAAGAATCGGGTCAATCACATTCTTAGATTTCCGAGTTTTCAACTAAGAAGAGAAAGATAAATGATTTGCCAACTATGGCTGCAACAGAAGTACCCGCCAAGAAAACAGATCAATCACATTGCTTGAAATCTCATATGCAAACTAAAAATAGAAATTATGAAACACAACAAAAGGTAACTGTCCCTTCAACATTGAAGATTAAAAAATTAAAAAAAGAAAGTAAGGATTGCGAAACCATGCTCACAACTTAAAGCTCATTCGCCAACAAAAGGGTAATCACATTCTTAGAATTCAAATTTTAAACTGAGAAGAGAGAAGAGATTTGTAAACTTTGGCGGCAAACTTAGTTGCCCAGCCAAGAAACAAATCAATCACATTTCTTGACATCTCCTATGCGAACTTAAAAAGAGAAATACGAAACATCAACAAAGGATAAATGTCATTATCAACATTTGAGATTCAATTAAAAGAAACGATAATGGGAGTGCTAGACCATGGCTACAAACTAAGTTCATTCGCCAACAAAAGGGTCAATCACATTTCTTAGCATTCAAATTTAAACTGAGAAGAGAGAGAAATGATTGCCAACCCGTGGCTGCAACTATAGTGGCCCTAGCCAAGAAACAAATCATCACATTTTAACCCTCTCATATGCGAACTCAAAGAGAAATTGGGTAACACACGAATAATTCAATCACATTCTCATTATGGAGATTGTAATTAAAAGAGAAGGCCTTGTAACCATGGCTTGCAACTTAAGTGTCCCGCCAAGAAACGGGTCCATCACGTTTCATAGCATGCGTTTTTAAATGAGAAAAGAAAAGATAATGGGATTTGCGCACATGGCTTTGACTATAAGAGTTTGTCCCACCAAGAAATGATCAGTATTCTCAACATTTCTCATATGCGGACACAAGAGAAATTTTGTGTTATCAAGAAATGTGTCACATATGTTAAGCATCTAAGATTTAAAACTAAAAGAGAAAGAGAAGGGACTTGGTAACTATGGCTGCAACTACTGTGTCCCGCCAAGAAACGGGTGCACAAACATCTTAGTCGATTTTCAACTGAGAAGAGAAAGAGAAAGGATTTGCCCACTGTGGCTGCTGCTGGCAACTAAGTTGCCCGCCAGGGAAACAGAGTCAATACATCTCAAATCTCATATGCGAACTTAAAAGAGAAATTAGTAAACATCATGAAAAGGACCAATAACATCTCAGAATTACAGATTAAAATTACAAGAGAAAAGAATGGAACTTGGCTAACCTGGCCTGCAACTTAGTGCCCCGCCAAGAAACGGACTCAATATATTCTTCGCATTCGAATTTTATTTAAATATGAAAGAAAATAGAAAGGATTTGGGCTACCGGTCTGCAAGACGGTTGTCTCGCCAAAAAAAAGATCAATCCACCTTCCTAACATCTCATATACAAACTCAAAAAAAAAAATTTATAAACATAAGGAAACGGATCAATCACAAATCTCAGAATCTAAGCTTTAAAATTAAAAGAGAAAAGAGAATGGGACTTACGAACCATGGCAGGATGGTCATGGCTACCATGGTTTTGAACTAAGTCGCCCCGGCAAGAAACGCTATCATATTCTTAGCGATTCAAAATTTTTAAAATAAAAAAGGGAAATAGAAAGGATTTGCCCTACCGTGCGCAATGACAGTTGGCTCACCAAAAAAAACAGAAACAATCACATTCTTAACATCTATATTACAAAACTCAAAAAAGAAAAATTTATAAACATCAAGAAATGGATCAACACTATTCTCAGCTCTCAGATTTAAAATTAAAAAAAGAAAAAGAATGAGACTTGGTAACCATGGCTGCAATATAGTTGTCCTGCCAAGAAACAGGTCAATCTCATCTTACATTTGAATTTAAAATTGAGAAGGAATGAGAAAAGGTTTGACCATCGTGGCTTGCTTGCAACTATAGTTGCCACGCCAAGAAACAGATCAATCACATTCTTGACATCTCATATGCAAACTAAAAGAGAAATATGAAATCTCAAGAATATGATGAATCACATTTCAGCATTGGAAATTTAAAAATAAAAAAGAAAGAGAATGGACTTGCTAACCATGGCTGCAAAACAGTTGCCGCCAAGAAATAAGTCAAGCACATTCTTGGCATATTCGAATTTTAAACTGAATAGAGAAAGAGAAAGAATTGCCACCTGGCTATAACTATAATTGTCCACACTAAGGAAATAGATTCCAATCACCATTGTAACATCTCAATGCAAACTCTAAAGGGAAATTATAAACATCAAGAAAAGGATAAATCCACATAATAACATCGAGTTTTCAAAATTAAAAGAAAAGAGCAATTGATTTTAGGAACCAGGGTTGCAACTATAGTTGCTCCTGCAAAGAAAAATGTCAATCACATTCTTAGCATTCGATTTTCAAACGGAAAAGAAAGAGGAACGAGAAAGATGTCCATCGTGGGCTTGCAACTATAGTTGCCCCGCCAAGAAACAGATAATCACATTCTTAAACATCTCATATGACAAAGTCTCAAAAGAGAAAATTTCAAAACATTAAGATACCGATCAATCACAATTCTAAGCTTTGAGATTTAAAATAAGGGGAAAGAGAATGGATTTGCTAACCATGGCATACAAACTATAGTGTCCCGCCAAGAAATAGGTGAATGTCATTCTTAGGCATTTGAATTTAAAATGAGAGAAAGAAAAAGGATTTGCCAACCGTTGCTGCAAATTTAGGTTCTCCGCCAAGGAAATAGGTAATCCCTTTCCTAATATCTTATATGCGAACTCAAAAAGAAAAATTTATACATGTCAAGAATGGATTCAATCACTTCTCACCATCTGATAATTTAAAATTAAAAAGAAAGAGAATGGATTCGCTAACCATGGCTGCAACTACAGTTGCCCCACTAAGCAACTTGTGAATCAATTCTTAGTCATGCAAGTTTTAAACTGAGAAGTGAAAGAAAGATGATTTGCCCACCGTGGTTGCAACTTAGTTTCCGCAGCTAAGAACAAATCAATCACATTCTTACATTTTTCCATATGCGAACTCAAAAGAGAATGTGTAACATCCAGAAACGGTTTCAATCACAATCTCAACATTATATAAGCCTTCATTAAAAGAGAATGGACTTGCTAATCATTGCTACAACTACTGTCATGCTAACCATGGCTACAACTATCGTCCCCTGGCCAAGAAACGGCCTAATCACATATTCTTTAGCATTTGAATTTTAAACTAAGAAGGAAATAGAAATGATTTGCCTACCGTGTCTGCAACGACAGTTGTCTCGCCAAAAAATAGATCAATACATTCTTACATCTCATATAAAACTCAAAAAGAATTTAATAAACATCAAGAAACGGATCAATCACATTCTCACATCTAAGATTTAAAACTTAAAAGAGAAAGAGAATGGACTTGCAAACCATGTAGGGATGTCATGCTAACCATGGCTGCAACTACACTTGGCCCTGCCACGAAATGGGTCATCTCATTCTTTAGGGGATGTTTGGTAACGTTTGTTTTTTCTAATTTTTTGTGTTTGTTTAAGTTTGTTTTTTTTGTTTAATTTTTGTAAACAAAAAACTCAAAGTATTATGTGTTCCTTTTTTTAAAAAAAAACTTTTTTAAAAAATATGTTTGGTTTTCACCTACTTTAAATATTTTAAAAAAAAGTGTGTGGTGGAGGCCGTGGTGGAGGAGAGGTGAGAAGGTGGTAGAGGTGGAGGTGTGGAGGAGGTGGATGGAAAATGTGGTGGAGGTGGCAAAAGCGGAACAACGGTTGAGGTGGTGGTTTGGTGATGGAGGTGAGAAAGGTGGTGGAGGAGGTAGTGATGGAGGAGGAGGAGGAGGAGGTGGGGTGGCGGCGTCTCGGTGGTGGAGGTAGCGGCGGTGGTGGTGGTGGTGAGGCGTGGGGAGTAGGAAAGGAGGCGGTGGTGGTGTGAGGCGATGTGGAGGAGGGGGTGTGGAAGTGGGGTTGTGGTGATGGTTCTGCTGGTATAGGATGTGATGGTGGATGAGGAGAAGCTCTGGGGCGGAGGTGGTGGAGTTAGGAGCGAGGCTTTGGCGGCGGCGGGGTGGAATAGAGGAGGAGAGAAGGCGGTGGGGTGGAAGGTGGTGGCGGTGATGAGGTGGTGAGGAGGAGGCGGTGTGGGTAAAGGAGGAGAGGAGGAGGAGGTGGAGTTGAAAAATTTTCGATAAAAAATTTGGTAAATAAATTTGTTAAACAAAACAAAAACAACTTTTTCTTATTTTCCTATTTTCAAAAATAGTGAAAACTCTTTAAGCCTTGTTTTTCATTTAGGTTTTTTGGCAACACAAACAAGTTTTTTCTATGTCCATTAATAAATTAAACCAAACACAAATAAGAAAAACGAAATTAACAGATTATCCACCAAATATCACCTTAGTAATTCGATTAATACTGATAAGACAAAGAAAAATGATTTGCCCACTTTGCTGCAACTATAGTTTCCTCGCCAAGAAAAAGACGTCACATTCTCAACATCTCATATGCGCTCAAAAGAAATATGAAACATCAATAAAGAAATCAATCGCATTCTTTGTGCATTTCAGATTTAAAATTAAAGAAAAAGAGAAAGGAGTTGTACCAATGAACTGTAACTTAGTTGCCACTGCCATACATGGGTCATCTCATTCATTTTCTTTTTTTTTTTTTTTTTTTTTTTTTTTTTTTTTTTTTTTTTTTTTTTTTTTTTTTTCTTTTGGGGTGGGTTTTTTTTTTTTTTTTCTTACATTTTGAATTTAAAAACTACAGAGAAGAGAAAGGAATTGCCCACCGTGACTCCAACTACATTGCCCCGCCAGAAACAGATCATCCATTCTCGCTATCTCATATGGCAAAACTCCAAGAGAAATTACATGAACTATCAAGAAAGGATAAACCACATTCTCAGCATTTGAGATTTACGAAATTAAAGACGAAAGAGATGGACTTCTAACCATGGCTTCACAACATGTTACCCCGGCCTGTAAACATATTAATCACATTCTCAACATCTCCATACATAGAATTCTAATGAGAATTATGACACATCAAGAATATGGTCAGATCACATTCTCAGCTTCGATTTTTAAATTAAATAAAATAGAATGGACTTGCTAACCATGGCTACACTACATGCCCCGCTAAGAAATAGGTAAATTACATTTTTGGCATTCAATTTTGAACTAAAAAAAGAAAGAGAAAGAGAAAGGATGTGCCCACTGGGGCTACAACTATAGTTGCCCTCCCAAGAAACAGATCAATCCATTCCAACATCTCATCAGCAAATCAAGAGAAATTATGAACATAGAAAATGATCAATCACATTATCAACATTTGAGATTTAAAATTAAGAGAAAGAAAATGACTTTTTAACCATGGCTGCATGACAGCTTGCCCCGCCAAGAACAAGTCAAAACTCATTCTTAACATTCGAATTTTAACCTTAAAGGAAAAGAGAAAGGATTGCCACCGTGGGCTGTCAACTAGTTGCCTTGCAGAAATAATAATCATATGCTCAACATCTAATATGCGAACTCAAAAGAGAAATTATAAAACTCAAAAAAAGGATCACCCATTCCACATTGAGTTTTCAAATTAAAAGAGAAACAAATGGATCTGTAATCATGGCTATACTACAGTTGCCCCCCGCCAAGAAATAGGTCAATCACTTCTTAGAATTTGAAATTTTAAACTAAAAGAAAATAAAAATGATTTGCCCATCCGTGGTTGCAACTATGTTTCCCGCCAAGAAACAGATCAATCACATTGCTCAACCTCTCATAGCAACCTCAAAAGAGAAATTAAGAAACATAAGAAAATGGTCAATTACATTATCATCCATTTGAGATTTGAATTAAAGAAATTGAATGGACTTGCTAACCGTGACTTCTACTACAGTTGTCCCTACCAAAAAAAAATTCAATAATATTCCTTAGCATCGAATTTTAACTGAAAAAGGAAAGAGGAAGGATTTGCCCACCGTGGCTGCAATTAAAGTTGCCCTGTCAAGAATTCTCACATCTCAACACAACTCTAATGAGAAATATTATGAAATATCAAAGAAACAGGGTCAATCACATTCTCAGCTTTTGAGATGTAAAATTAAACAGAAAAGAATGGACTTGCTACCATGGATGCAACTCAATGTGCCGATGCCAGAAACTTGTAATTACCTTTTTGGCAACAAAACAAAAAAAATATCGCATTTGAACTAACCTGCGAAGCCTATCTCTCGCTTCTGTGCTCCCCATTTCTTCCACCTCTTTTTCCCTCCCCCCCCCATAGATCAATAAAATCGACCTTCTAATTTTAAACTAGCAGAGAGAAATGATTGGCCCACCATGGCTAAACTATAGTGCCCCCGCCAAGAAACAAATCAATCATATTCTGAACATCTCATATGCCGACTCAAAGAGAAATTTTGTAACATCAACAAAGGGGTCAATCATATTCTCATGCATTTGAGATTTAAATTAAAAGAGAAAGAGAATGGACTTTGGTAACTCTGGTTTTTTGCAACTATAGTGCCCCTCCATGAACGGGTGAACCTAATTCTAGCATTGGAATTTTAAATGATAAGAGAAAGAGGAAGGATTTTGCCTACCGTGACTGCAACTACATTTGGCCCGTCAGAATAAGACAATCACATTCTTTGCATTCGAATTTTAAACTGAAAGAGAAAGAGAACGGAAAAAAAAATTGGCCATAGTGGCTGCAAATGTAGTTGCTTCGCCAAGAAACAAATCAATCACATTCTCAACATCTCATATGCATCTCAAAAGACAATTATGGAACATCAAGAAAATAGTCAATTCACTTCTCAACATTTTTAGATTTAAAATTAATAAACAGAATCGGGTAAATCACATTTTTAGCATTCAGTTTTAACTTGAAGAGAAAAAAATGATTTACGCACTGTGGCTGTAACAACAGTTCCCCGCTAAGAAATAATCAATCACTTCTGAACATCTCATACACAAACTCTAATTAGAAATTATGAAACTCAAGAACAGGGTCCATCATAAAGACATTCTCAACATCTCATCACAAATCAATAGAAATATGAAACATCAAGAAATGTCATCAAATTATCAGCATTTGAGATTTAAAATTAAAGAGAAAAGAATGGACTTGCTACCATGGCTACAATGACAGTCTGCAACGCCAAGAAACAATCAACTCAATCTAGTATTCAAATTTTAAACTAAAAAGAGAAAGAGAAAGGTTTGCTACCGTGGCTGGCAACTATAGTTGCCTTGCAAGGAAATAGATAATCACATTCTCAACATCTAATATGCGAACTAAAAGAGAATTTATGAACATCAACAAAGGATTAATCCCATTCTCACGTTTGAGATTTAAATTACAAGAAAGAAACATGTGGATCTGCAAATCATGGCTGCCAACTATAGTTGCCCCACCAAGAAATAGGTCAATCACATTCGTAGTATTGTGAATTTTAAAATAAAGAGAAAGAAAAAGGATTTGCCCACTATGGTTTGGAACTATAGTTGCCGCGCCAGAAACAAATCAATCACATTCTCAACATCTCATATGCAACTCAAAAGATAAATTAAGAAACATCGAAATGAATCAATTACATTATCATCATTTGAGATTTTAAAATTAAGAGAAACACATGGACTTGCTAACCATGGCTGCTACTACAATTGCTTCTACCGAGAAACAGTCAATATATTAGTAGCATTCGAACTTTAAACTGAAAAAGAAATAGAGGATTTGCCACCGTGGCTGTGCAACTATAGATGCCCCGTAAGAAAAAGTCAAAATTCTGGCATTCGAATTTTAAACTGAAAAAGAAAGAGAAAGGACGCCCGCATAGTGGATGCAACTATAGTTGCCCCGCCAAGAACAGATCCTCACTTCTCATATCTCATATGGCAAATTCGAAGGACAAATTATGAAACCTCAAGAAAATGATCCCTCCATATTCTCACCTTTGTAGATTTAAAAATAAAAAAATAATAAAATGGACTTCCTAACCATGGTTGCATCTATAGTTTTTGCCCCTCCAAGAATCGGGTCAATCACATCTTAGCATTCATTTTAACTAAGAAGAGAAGAGCGAATGGATTTTCCACCATGGGCTGCAACAACAGTTTGCCCCAACCAAGAAATAGGTCCAATCACTTCTTGGCATTCGAATTTTAAACTGACAAGAGGCAGAGAAAATTATTTGCCCACAGCGGCTGCAACTATCTTGTTTCGCCAAAAAATAGATCAATCACATTCTTAATATCTCATATGCACTCAAAGAGAAATAATGAAACTCAAAAATGGATAAATTCACATTCTTTTGAGATTTAAAATTTAAGAGAACAAAATGGCCTTGCTAACTTGGTTTACAACTACATTGCCCCGCCAAGAACGGGTCAATCACTCTTCTTGGCATTCAATTTTAGCTGAACAGAGAAGAGAAAGATTTCCTACCGTGGCTACAACTATAATTTGCCCTGCCAAGAAATAGATCAATCCATTCTCACATATCTCATATCAATTCAGAAGCAAATTAATGAAACATCAAGAAAATGATCCCTCACATTCTCAACATTATGAATTTAAATTAAAAAAACCCACATCTAATCTAAAACCTCAAGAGAAATTATGAACATCATGAAAATGATCAATCACATTATCAGCATTGAAATTAAAATTAAAGAGAAAGAAATAACTTACTAACCATGGTTGTAGCCAGCAGCGCCCGGCCAAGAAACAAGCAAATTCCAATTCTTAGTATTCAATTTTAAACTGAAAAAGAAAGAGAAAGGATTTGCAAACCGTGGGCTACAACCATAATTGCCCTGCCAAGAAATTATAATCCCATTCTCAACATCTATTGCAAACTTCAAAAGAGAAATTATGATACATCACGAAATTGATCAATCACATTCTTAGCATTTGAGATTTAAAATTAAAAGAGAATAGAATGGACCTCAAATCATGGCTGCAAGTACAGTTGTCCCGCCATAAACATCTCAATCACTCTTAGCATTCGAATTTTAAACTAATAAGAGGAAGAAAAATGATTTGCCGCACCGTGGTTGCAACTATAGTTGCCCGCTAGGAAACAACCATCACATTCTCAGAATACACCAACCTTTTTTCGTGAAAACCCTTGAATGGGAGAACAATCAACGTGTCCCTTTTTGCCGGGACAAAGATATTCATGTTATATTTGAATTTCAGACATTTACAAGACGCACGTCAAATCTATCAATTCCATGAATTTACTGATGTCTAAAATCTGCTCGTATCCACATTTACCGTCTCTATGCTGATCACTGTTTAGATCCCTTTAAAACGGATTTAATGGCCTTGACTCCACCAAGAATTTTGATTTCTTCAATTTGGTTGAAGAAGATCTGTGCTAAGATTGTATTTTTGTGAGCTCTTCGTCTTTTGGGCCATCGACGTCCGCGACATCCCGCGAAGTACTTGCGAGCCTGTGTTTTTTGTCCAACTCCGTATTTTTTCTCGAGATCCTTCGACTCCATCGACGTCCCTAGAAATCCCTTATCATCCTACGGTATCTACAATCTCTTTTTAGTCACGAGTTGCATGAATAAGGCTTGAAAATCTTTCCGCATGCTTGTGATTGAGACTCAAATCCCCAAATTACATTAAATACGACATGTCAGGAAATCTTGCCATTACATAATCCTTTCGTTCACCCATACTATAAAAGGGTCGCAATTATTATCTATGCTTTAACAGGTTAATTTGTAACTCGTCATTTATAGAACAAAACAATTGACCCAACCGTCTTGTCGTGATATGATAATTAGGTGTTTAGAGCATCTCTGGTAGTGCTCCCCAATTGAGCTCCCACAATTTAGTCTAATGCTATAATTTGACGCGATTTGGCTATATTATCGAGCTAAATTTGTTCATGATAAAAAATTTAATCCTTGAATTTCATAGAATGGACCTGTTATCCAACAAATATTGCATATTCGCAATTTTTTATTTTTTTATTTATCCATTTAATAAAGTCATAAAGTATTATTTCCAAACAAAATAAAAAATAATTTCATTCAAGTACAATTCAAAGCATTCCAAATATGTAAAAAAAATACTCAATTAATTTACGCTATCCTGTAGTGACTACAAATAATCCAAAGAGGTCATTAAGAGGGAATGGTATGGAGGAGTTTTGGAAGATCGAGTCATATGGTGACAAAAAGAACTTATTGTAATTTCAGTGTTTTATATTATCCTGAATTTATTTAATTGCGGTGACAAACAAGGTCTTGGTTAGGTCCGCATGATTCATGTGGCCTGGTGGAAGGTGATCATGTAAAAAATATAGCTTGTCGTAGCAGGTCTATCATTATAGAATTTTAACGCATGCTAAAATATAGAATTAGCACACTTAAAATTGCGCAATCTGCTCAGTAGTCTTGGGCATTTTTATCAGGACGACTATTAGCATGAGAATATATAAAGCAGTATTATAAGATGTCTGATGGCGGTTAAAGAGCCACCAATAAGAGTAATCCCACGGAGTGGGAATCAATTTAAGAAGCTAACAGACGCAAAGAAATGTTTCATCGAATAATTTATGTGCTGAAATAAGAGAATGTTTGGATTGCTTACAGACAAAAACAGAATTTTTACTAGTACTGCTCTAAGCATACTAAGCATATTGCCACTTCTGGTATTAATCCGTATTTCCTTAGTAGTACAGATCATCTTTCGCTTTCTGAACCTGGGGGAAACGACAATAAGCACCATTTTTTTTGCCACTACAGCCAACCATCATCAGAAAAGACAAAATTTTCGAACGCACAGCAAGTTACCTTCATTATCTTGGGCCTGTTCTTTTGCGTGCATCAGCAAGAACCCTGCATGGACAGGAAATGGAAACATAAAAAACGGGGGGAGTAACATGAACCAGCCTAATCTCCAGAAATCAGAAATGTTAGAGATGTTGACTTTGATTTAAAACAAAAAGAATGATGAATGATAGCAATCATGATCTAATCACAGATTTAAGGCATTTCTTCATATTGCTTACCAATGCCTATTTTTCATAGCTTGGGGTAATATGAAGTGGGGATCTAAGTGGCATGAATTTGTTCGCCTCTATTTGCAACGAATCTCTTAACCATGTAAGCCCATTTTTGGTTCATTCAATTTCCTGATCTGCTGTGTTTCAATTCCTACAGGGTTAAAGATGTTCAATCGTATCAGCCCTTCAAGCCCATCTATCTGTATATCACATTGACAACAGGAAGTCTCTGAGTATGGATTACTTCTAATCACCACTTTTATCTGCCATCACCTATGCTGAGTCTTCTAATTACATGATGGTCAATTTTTCATAACTTTGGGTAGTGGGAGCGGGATACTCAACGTTTTCTGGCTAAGAGCAAAAGTCCACTGTTTAGACCTTTTCCTTTCAATATAACCATAATTCGACTTTTCCTAGAAGTTTGTGCTCGTCCACTTTGTTTCTTTCTTGATTTAAAGTCAGGAGACCAAATATAATACAACATGAGAACTCATCAGAATAATGAGCAGAGATATGTTTTCCTGCAAACACCAATATGACAGTATGAGCACTGAGTCCCAATTCTGACAATCGGTGGGGGTTAAATATATCAATTTGCATGAATACATCTATGTGATGGCAAATAGCCCTCGTCCAGACTTGGTCCTTGTTCAGTCTGACTTCATTGATGCTCAATGTTTTTCTTTACTTTCCTAATAGCCAACTTTTTGTTTGTTTGCCTTGCAATAAGATTTGAACAGCGTCGACAGCAATGAAAATGAGGAACAACATGAAAATGATTACGCCAGTGAGTCCCCCTCTTTTGCAATTTCCCAATGATGGCTTCTTCAGACATATGGAATGCATGCTTAGGCCAGCAGATATACACCAATACATTACCCACCACCGAGGAATTTATAACACGTGCAAGGTTCAATCCATGTTAATGACATGGAAGAATTATAACAACACGCATGCAGGGGCGGAGCCAGGATTTTTCGATTAGGGGGCTAAAGTGTAAAAAAAATTTAATCCTATATTTTCAGGAAGCTGAAAGTGTAAAAAAAATTTTAAAATAAATTTTTAATTTTAAAAGTTAATGGGGGAGGGTCTGAGCCCAGCTGGACTCTCATTTGGGTCCGTCCCTGCACGCATGTGCATGCGGTGAAATAATTAAATACAACCTGTCCCACTTTCCAAGCTCTGCAATGGCTGGGTCATGTTTTCATGAGAGCATAAAATTGTCCTAATGAGGTTGTTGGAATTTGGATTGTTCGCAATGTCATCTTTGACAGCCTGCCAGAAATTGAATACGAAGGTTACAGCTAGATAGCAATAGTAAAAGTACACCACCTCACCATATCTATGGAACAGTAACACAGAAAGTCCCTGAAGCTGACTTATGCATCACACAATTTAAAATCTCCAAATGGCAATAGATTTAATACAATATCATTCATAAATCATATCAATTGTACATATCACAAATTCACAACTTCTCAAGTTTCAGGTATTTTGTTTTTTTTTTTTTTTTTTTTTTTTTTTTTTTTTTAAAAGGGGGGTTTTTAATTTTTTTTTTAATTTTTTGTTTTTTTTTGGTTTTTTTTTTAACATTTTGTTATTTCAGTTTTATCATTCCCAGAAGGCTATATATATGAATCTACACTTGTGTCTATAATTTGTGTATATAATCAAAATAGTGCAATATTTATCGTCGAATCTAGTGAGAGTCACTAGTTAAATTGACAAGGAATACTGGTGCCTCCAACCATGAAGTTGGCAGTTCAGTCTTAAGAGCAAACCCTTTGTGATATTTGCCAAATGTTAGACTGTATACAATGTTTTTCTTATAAAACACTCAATTCATGAGTACTAACTGGCGGAACTTTACTTATCGGTGATCTAAGATTCTGATAATAAAACTCTGACAAATACCAAATACTGTAGTAGGCTTTTAAGTTTGCAACCTCCAAAATAGATCAATTTTAAAATAAAATTGCTCTTCATACAAACCAAGGAGTTTGGAATGGCTTCCATTGAATTAGATTTAGTTTAATATTATACAGGTTTGTAGTTGGCACTTGTGCAATTTACCGACATTGAAACGTGAAGTAATACACAGGGGATGCCAAAATAGGCAACTCGAACAATCCTTTTGTGTTATTACCTAATAAAATGATACAATTGAAATAGTTCCTAAGAAAATCTTTTTGAATTATGTGAATGAGGAATATGCTTCAAGGGGTAAGAACATCAAAAAATGTCCCCATAAATAATAACACCTAGCATACTCATATGACCCCACATGCCATATGACTGAAAACACTGTCAGACCAACACTTTGATGGAATAATGTTACCTGAGTTCCACTACAACAAAATATGAAATATATCTGTGATAAGGTAAAATTCGTCACCAAATATGTCCTATTTTGTTGAGAAAAAATTTCTTTTATCATCAATTACGAGAGAAACAAACTTTAAGTACAAATATTATAATTGTTCATTAGTGAGAAATATAATTTCGTCACTAAACTTGGATGAAAAAACGGTTTAGGTGATGATTTATTTTTTTTCGTCACTAATATTTTTCCTCCATTTTCATTGTAACTTAAAACCCAATAGGTGACCAAAAAAAATTCTCACAAAGAAAGGTGTGAATACGTGAGAAAACTTATTTTGTCACCAAATGTATTTGAACATTAAAAGTGACAAAAAAATTTCTCACAAGATACATTATTTGAGTTTGGAAAGTTATTTTGTCACCCAATGTGTGTCATTTTTCGGAAAAAAGCTGTTTTTCGGCACCCAATTATTTGAAACGAATATTGAAGAATTTTTTTTTCATCTTAAAAGATGACAAAAGTAAGTGTTTTGTGAGGAAAGTTGTTCATCACCCAATGTATTCATTTTGTGGGAGAAATTAGTTTCGTCATCTAAATATTTGAAACAAAGAGGTGACGAAAAAATTTCATCAAAAAGTAAGTATTTAGGTGAGAAAAGTTGTTTCGTCACCATGTCCTTCGTTTTGCGTGAGAAAACTGGTTTCATCATCCAATTATTGAAATGAATATGCAACCAAAAAAATTCTCATAAAGGTACGTGCTTGGGTAAAAAATTATTTCC
>VIGQ01001744.1:10000-11955 GCA_009663005.1 Actinidia chinensis | reverse complement strand
GTAGAAATAGGAAGGGAAGGTGTATGAGTTGAACAAGCGACCATGCCTACATGCCCTATCCCAAGATATGTTATTAGGCTCCATTTGATATGGTTAAAATTAAACTTTTTTGTAAATTTTGCTACAAAAAAAATATTTTTGGCTTTTTTGACTTCTTTACTTTAACTAAAAATAAATAAAAAAGCAAAAAAGTCAATTCTGATCGACTTTTTACTTATAAACTTAAAAAAACAAAAAACAAAAAATTGATACCAATGAAACCTCAATGTAGAACACGTTAGGGTTTCGAGAAGTGGGCTTTTTAAAAGCATCTCATTAATTCAAATTGAAACTATAGGGGCCAAAGTGATTTTTTGTCCAATCTACAGGGAAAGTATATGCCTCTAAAAATAGCCACGCGTCATGCACGTGACAATTTATCATAAAAAAATATTGATGCAGTTGGACGCAAGGGCGACATTGCAACACGCAACATGTTATAAGATTTACTTCGTTCAAATTAAAACTATGAGAACTATAGTGATATTTAACTGAAACCTAAAAGGTAAATTGAGCTTAGTATTTTTAATAAGGTACTGATTACTCAAATGATACTTTAATTTAATGGGATTAACTATTTAATTTCAATTTCATTGGATTAATAGTTTAATGTGATTAGATTAGTAATACCAATGCCATTTCTAATCAGGGGCGGATCCACACTGTCACAAGGAGGGGCTGTAGCCCCCCCTGACTTTCAAAAAATTGCAAAAATTATTTAAATTTTTTTTTTACACTTTAACCCCCCTTACTTAAAATCCTGGCTCCGACCCTGTTTCTAATCTATCATTTTTTAGGATTAACAATTTCAATGGACTATTAATCAAAAAAGTAATAATTTTGTGCACATAATATATTTAAAGTGAGTTTTACAAGACGATAATCCAATCTCAATTCTACTTTACAATCTCTTATCAAACCAAAACGCACTGAGAGTGGTAAAAAATTAAAAATTATTATTGACGTTATTGAAGAGAATGGAATAGAATTTCGATGAGAACTTGTGGGAGCATTGTTCAAAGTGAAATTAGATGGTTGGAATACCCAGTGGACTTTTAAGGCCCGTCGTTTGTTTTTCCCTCTCCCCCTCCTCCGGACTGGATAGGAGTTCTCCGGACAATAGCTTCTGGACGGGACGGATTGGCGTCGTGTCGGACGACTTGGCCCCGGATATATCGTGTGCCGTTTGTTTTCGCTCCGGACAAACTCGGAGAAGTGGTAGTTTCAGTCTTGTCCCAATGGGCGTTTGCTAACACTCGACTGGACAAATGAAGGAAATGACCAATATACCCTTTAATTTATTTTTGGATAAACAAGTTGTCCTTTTTTAAAAATTAACCATTTTCTTAAAAAAATATTTTTTTAAAATGTAAATTTTTTTTTATTTCATTTTTGAAAATAATTTTAAAATTAATATTTTAAAAAAATAACATTTTTTAAAAAAATAACTTAAGTTTTTTTATACCATCAAAATTATTTTTTTTTACACTTTTTCTCCAGTTCAATATCTTTTCCCCACTTCTTTTTTTTAACTAATCTTTTTTTTATTCACTCTTTTTCCGCCCCCCTCTTTTTTTCTCCCCCCTTTTTTGTCCTTTTCCCAAAAAAAAAAAAACTTATTTATCCAAAAAAAATGGATAAAAAATTAATTTCAATAAAAATAAAAAACATTTATTAAAAAAAACTAATAAAAAATAAAATTAAAAAATTAAAAAAAAAGAACGAAAAGATAGGAGAGAGAGAAGGGAGAGATATGGAAAATTATTCAATGTTAGGGCAAATTAGTAATTTTACATTTAGTCTATAGTCCGACTTAGGCTTTATCCCGGGGACAATAATTTGTCCCCACTCCCACCCTCGGGACAGCACAGTCCCACGTATACCGGACTATTAGTCCGTCGGACTATATCCGAACC
>VIGQ01001744.1:0-5000 GCA_009663005.1 Actinidia chinensis | reverse complement strand
TTTATGAATCTATGCAGTGTTCTCCACCCTAAATCCCTTTAGAATCATTAACTAGAGTTGGGAATTTTTCATAAACCCTTTTTTTTTTGGTTTTTATTGCTGCCAATGCCATTTTCTTTTAACTTCTTCTGCATAGTGTAGATGTTGGAATGTCCAAAGTTTTTTCCATTGCGTTTTTCCGATTTGTGCATAACAAGACATTATTTAGGCCGCGCTTATCACCACAAGTACAGACTATACATAATTTTTCTTATTATTGGAAAGTCCTTAGCCAAATGGTGCAGTTGGCTAGTTGCTTGTGGATTTTACTTGTAAAGTTTTCTTTTAAAATATACAGGTTTTATGCTTTCTTCCTTACCGATTGACTTGGAGATGAAGAAGATGATAAGAATTCTTCAAATTCTTCAAATCTCAAAAATCCCAAGCCATCGATCAAAGAATTGCTGAATCTCAAAAAGATTTTCAGAGTTCAACCACGGATGTTTCAAATCCGAAACCCGGGGGTTGAAATATTTTATTTCACCAGCATTGAAGCATCAAAGATGAAATAATCGGCAAGAAGCTAGAATGCTCACAAAATTCATGTCATTCGTATGGTTGTGTATATTTACATGGCACACACACAACACCACATAGCGATAATAGTTTTTCATTCAGCGAAGGTATATCTATGAAGATTTTATGAGTTTTGTTTGAATTAGGATTTTATGGAGAAAAAGGAAAAAGAAAAGGGGACGTTACAAGATCCAATGATTCAAATTTATCATTTTTACCGAACACAGCCTTACCTTTCGTTCCCTCCACAAATCCGTCCCGTAATGCTTATTCAAAGACGCCCAAAAGAAACATAGCTTAAAATTTTTTTCATCCTTGCTGTAGACAATGGTATTAGAGCAATGATTTATTAATGGCTTAATTAGTTTCCTCCTTCGTGTCAGTGTGTTTTTTGCACATATCATTAGATAATAATTGTCATGTCGTTTTCTGAAATTGCCTAATCTATTACAGATCTTTAGATAATTAATTAACTCATGATTCTGATTTTCATAAAACCTTATCTTGGTCTTGTTGGTGCCATCTATTCTGTTTTAGTTCCCTTGCTGCAATTTATACTGCACAAGTTGGAAGATGGAACCAATATCAAGTTATTTTTCCCATTGGAGTTTTCATATTTGTGCGTCAGGATTTGTGCATGTTCAGGACATATTTTAATAGTACAAGTAAAGAGCTAATATAATTTTCTAACTGAGAAAGTCCTTAGCGAAATGCTTTTAGTTACTGTCTGTCAGTTGGTCTATTGCTTGTTAGCTTTACTTGCCAAGTTATCTTTTATAATATTTGGTTTTACAGCTATCTCCCAAATGTGTACAGATCATAACCTTGTATACTCTTACAGAGACTTGCCTTCACTTTCCCTTTCAACTACATGTTTCTTGCTTAGTTGATATTGTACAAGAATGCACAATTATTCGATGAATCTTCAACCCGAAAGCGCAGCCTACAGGAAGGTAACTGCTAGTTGCGGTTTACCATTGCCTTTATCTCGCGTAATGAATTATTAGATCAATCTTGTTACTGGCCAATAAAGGCACCTGTGTTTTCGATATACAACATCCCCTGACACTGGTTTTTGTGATACAAAAAGAGCGGCATACATGTGGATGCTTGTCGTGATGGTAGCAGCTAGATTTTTTCATTTTTGTAGTGTTGTTAAATACATAAAATTCTGTATCATGGATCTTATATTTGTTTTTGTGCATCACTTCATATAACATGCACATATACATTAAATGAAATACTTTAAATTGTGTTTTTAGTTTCTATCGTCAGAAACAAGGATTTCCGAAAACAAGTTTATCATAGTAATTTTGGGTCAGCACAATGTGATTCCAAAGATCCCTGTCTAAAAACCTGTGCAGATCGACCTGGAACATGGAGGACACTACGACTAATGTTTTTAGCCTTCTTATTGTAAGACAACGACATCAGAAATTTTTTTTTCTTGCAACTTTTTCATTTCGTGCTTGGTTTGGGTCACAAAAAATTGATTTATACCTTTTTTCTTCGTGTGGATAGATAGGGTAGCGTCAACTTTTTAGTGCTTGCAAGTTAAAAGACAGGCCAGTATTTATGTTAAGCCATCTTTGCTGTAACAGAAGAATGTTGTATAGTCAACACAAATCATAAGGGATGTGGAACCAATACGATGATCGTACTTGTATGCCGCGACTCTACTCGTGAATATTCCTTTATAAGTTTGAAGAATCTATCAGAATGTATATATA
The DNA here is from genome assembly GCA_009663005.1 of Actinidia chinensis. Lineage (NCBI taxonomy): Eukaryota > Viridiplantae > Streptophyta > Magnoliopsida > Ericales > Actinidiaceae > Actinidia > Actinidia chinensis. Next base: position 2,715 of record VIGQ01001744.1, on the reverse strand, counting down.
AGTTTTCCTCTTGTTAGGTGAGGGGGCATTTTATTATTCATTAAAATCCTACACGTCCCCCACTTGTGGCTTGGCTCTCCTCCGTAACGAGCCAAACATTGCAAGTATTTATTAGATAAGCGTGAGGTTTGCACACAATATCTTATGCCGCTATGATATTTATGTGAAGAGTTAAAACCCACCCACTCATTATGCTTTGGTGGTTAACTCTTTCACACCTTCTTTCTTTCAGGGGCCATTTTTTGATTGAATTACGATTGAATCTATTCTGTGGCCAAGCGATTTATATTAGTTTTGTTCTTCTTATATTATTGAGCAACACATGATGAAGTTTGGTCTATAACAATTGGGAAAAGGGTCATTGCCTGCATTCATATTTTATGTTACAAGTGGTCGTGTATTTTAAAAAAAAAATGTTGTGTTTTTCCCCCATTTAAATATCACAAAATTTTTTTATCACTTAACTCTGCAAGAATAGAACATGTACAGTTCCACATAGCTCGGGGAGAAGGGCCACAACCTATGGATTTTGTGGTTGTGGGTCTACCTCAATAATTACCCTATGAGGTACATATGCTAGATATATGTATTGAACTGGGGCAATTGGTAGTTATTGCAATCCTTGTAATATCTTGCATAGATTGTGATACGGATTGATTCTTTGTCTTTTGCTGCAGAAAACAATTTTTCAACGGCAAATGACTTTTTAGAATTGAACTGGTACACGCGTGCACCTCTTTTTGGTTATTGTCCATCTATCTCACTCGAGGTGCCTCACCCTCGCACTCTCTCAGCTCTCTCTTCGCTCGCTATATATATATATATATATTTCCACTTGCTTTATCTGTTTGTGTTATTTGTTCACAATGAGCCTAAAAATGGGGTATATTTTTTATAATTCAATAGCACCTTTCGCAGTTAGTTGCACTCTTTGTGAATGGAAAAAGAGGAAAACCAAAAATTATTGTTCAGCATTCTACTATGCTAGTGGTAGCAGTTGCATAGGTGAGGCATCTTCCTGAACTCTTAAATCTGATGTCTTGTATGTTCAGTTAAGCAGCTTGCAAGTTGATTTAGCAAATTATTAACTTTCAATGTTTACAGGATAGCCCCCGACAAGGAAAGTTGGTTTCTCACCAAGAGAAAATATTTCCGAGAGCAAGCCCCCTGATACACTATACCAACTGGTACTCGTTATGGAGTTTCTAAACCATGTTTTTTTTTTTTTTACATTCCCCGTGAGCATGCATTTCCCTTGTCATGCCCTTTATTTTGTTCATATCAGTAATAGTTTCTCTTCTCAATGAAGATGTAACACTTATGCTTTTTTTCTGAAGTAACACAAAATAAAATTGTAAAACTTCAGGATATTCTGCATGCCGTATGCCGGTTTGTCTTGAAGTTAAGTGGATGGCCAACTATCTTTTTTTCAAATATGTTATATCAGCACCACCTCAAATAGTTACATATTCTGTCACTGGTATGAATTGATCTATTTCCATGTTTATTATGTATTTGTGTATTGTAGGCATACGCAATTATTAATGCATTGAGTGCTAATTTGTCAACAAGGGATGTCTTTATTTGACTTAATCTGAAATTCTTTTATCCCAGGATAGTGATGGAACATTGTCGCTTCTAGCATGATTGATCAGTGTCTTGAAGCTGGAAAAAAAATAATCTAGAATAGAGCAAGTGTCACGATATATGTGGGGTGCTACTTGCTGGACTTTAAGGTGTTTATTATCCTCTGCCTTCTTTTAACATAGCTTTACAAAGTCCTTCTATGATAACCTTTGACCGTTATGATGCTTTTCAGGCTTTTCTGCTTACGATTGGGATCAATATATTAGTTCAGTACATGCTATTTTTTCTGATTTGATATCCTTATGATTTATACTCCATTATCCTTATAGTTTGTTTATTTTTGTCTTTTGTCAGAGTATCTGGCTGAGGGGGATATCAGACATCACACACACAGTGCTGCATCAGGAGGTCTTGGTCTGGTAGCTCGCCTTGGAAATGAATCTTTACTGCAGATTAGTCATTCCATTAATGCTAGGATATTTGGTTCTCCATCAAACACATTGTCTGCACTTCTTTTCCTCTTTTAGTTAAAGGATAGTAATTCAAGAGTTTTGGGTTGTAACCTCATATAGGTCTTTCGGTATCCAATTTGTATCTGGTGGGTTTAGACTCGCTCCCCTTTTCCCTTTCTCTCTTGTGATGTTCTCATTTCTTAGATGACTGGTTCTTCTGATAAACACAGACACAAATGTTTCTAGGTAATGTAACTGGGGCAATGTTGTGGTTATGACAATGCTTTTGCACTTGGCTATATTTATTGCAGGTAAGTCGAAGGATTTCTGCTTATATATGATCATTTCCAATCTATATTCACTGGCGTGAAGTTGATTTCGACCTCTGAATTTGGTTATTCCTCCTAGGTTCTAGAGATGTATATTATGGACAGACAAAGAAATTTTGCTGAAACGCTTTGATCAGATGATGAATCTATGAATCATTCTGTGCAGTGCAGGAGGCCATGTAATTGTCAAGTTTAGTTCAGGCACTTGAACTCTATCTCTTTACTAGCTAAAGTCCATTAGCTGGTCTACAGGTCTGGTCTTTGCATGGTCTTCTTTTAAACCATTGAAGCTGCGGCTTGTCGTATGTATCAACATGTTCATATATCATTTTGTGGGCCACTAACCT
>VIGQ01001743.1:0-15000 GCA_009663005.1 Actinidia chinensis | reverse complement strand
GGTAAATTACTAATCCTACTCCCAATGTTTTGGTCAAATATATTAAAAAACCCCCCACATTTGAGAAATTACAAATAATCCTTATTAATTGATGGTGTTACCAGAGCAAGTAAAATGACCAATATCCCAGTCTCTTTTCACTAATTTCTTAGTAGTTCCTCTCTCTCCAGGTCTCCCCCCCACCCATTTTTTCTCCCATTTCTCCCCATTCTCTCCTCACATTTCCACCATCCGGTGGCCACTACCATTGCCATCACTACCACCACAAGCAAACCCATCCCCAACCCCACCGAAATCGAGGCCACAGCCATCTTGTCATCCGCAATCACTACCTTTCCAACAAACCAATAACAAACCATAATTAGTTAAAAGAATAAAACATGGAGTAATCTCTCCTCCTTTATCACTAAGCCACCACTGCCCCCCTCCTCTCCTCTCCTCTCCTCAATCTCCACCCACACAATCAAGGACTTAAGAAGCACAACAAAACAACGCCAATCGACATTGTGGCTGCGCAAATTTTGAGCACCACGCCCATTTATACTACAATCCCCATTATACAAAACACTAGTACGGGTCGAAATCGCACCACCTGCTACAGTGGTGTGGGCTCCCAAGTAGCAATGGCTGAGGAGGTGTTTGGATCCCTCTGCGTACACCGGGGGTTGCGATTATTAATGGTGGTAGTTGAAGGCGACTGTCCCTCAGTGTAGCTGTCAGAGGAAGGGAAATGGGTAACTAAAGTGAAATTGGAGCATTGGTGAGGATTATTGATGGTTATTCAAGAATTAAGATGGGGGTAAGTCCATGTTTTTACCAAATTGGTTGAGAGAATAAAGGAGGCTTGGTTTTGTTGTTGTTTTTCTTGCACTCTGGCTTTTGTGCTCATTTACTCTTACAAGGTGAGAGAGAGAGAGAAGAAAGAGAGAGAGCGTGTCAGGGTTCCATTCAAAATGGTTGAGAGAGGGAGAGAGAGAATGAGGAGTCCCTATCTTTTTTTCTTGGCACCTCTGTTTTTTTCATTCTCAACCACCTATAAAAGGGTGTAATAAAGAGAGAATATCCATGGAGGTTTCAGAGAGAGAGAATGGATGGCCAACCTTTCTTATTTTATTTTATTTTTTTGCCATTTGCTATGCTCCCCACCAACTATGACAATGGGAGAGAGAGGAGAGAGACTTTTAAGGCCACTAACACCTCTGGTTTTTGTTTTGCTTTGGCACATTCTATTTTTTGATTGCCATTAACTTAAAAAGGGCAATATGGGCAAGTCAAAATGCTTGGGAGATGACATCAAGACTTCAATCTAAAAACCCAACGGAAACTCAAGCATGGGGGTTCATGGTTATGTGGCGATTAACCTCAAGGGAGTGGATTGTAATTTATGAAACAAGAGAGGTTGGACGTTATTTTACTAAAACCTTGGGGGGATATTTGTAAATCTACCCAAATAACAAAAAAGTTTCACTAGTGGCAGTCCGAGGTCAATCCGTTTCCAAGAGCTTTCATCCTCGCTGCTGGACTCTATCATTCATCTTATGTCCCTCCCTCCCTCTCAAAAATACCACTCTGTATTTCTTCATTCTCTTCAAAGGAGAGGAGAGAGAAAAAGTGGTAATCCTCGGAAGAACATCTGAAATGGAGAATTATCTGAGCAATAACTTATCCGTTCCGGCAAAAAAAACCGTCGGACGAAGTTCTAGAGAGATGGAGGCAGTCATGTGCGGGTATAACAAGGAATCCAAAAAGGAGATTCGTTACGGCCAATCTCAGCAAGAGAGAAGAATTAGCACAAATGCGACGCACTAACCAGGTCATTTCCCTCTTCTCCTCTCCTCTCTCTCTCTCTCTTCAAAAATAGATGTTATTTTGAAATTCATATACTTCAAATCTTTTAAAAAAAAAAAATCTAAATAAAGGCGTATCTAAACGGGGAGTATGCTTAAGCAACAAAACAAAAAAGTGGATGACGCCTTACCCTTTTAGTCAGGGTCCCATTTTGTAACCAGCTGTTTAAAAAAGTTATGAAAACTCCATGAATACCTCAAATTTGGTTCATAAAAGGTCCTGACTTATCAGGGTTAATATTGCATACTTGGTGCTTAAATTGAGATCAGGTGAAGATTGAAAACTTTGTAATAGTGGCGATCATCTGCTGTCTTAGATTGTTTCCTTAAATGTAGTCATTGTCTTAGATGGTCTTAGTCATGGTCATGCTTAATAGTATTCATGTCTCAGTTACGTTTTACGAGGCAAGTTTGAATTACTTTTTTTTGTTGATGTTAATGGGGCAATCACAGCCACAGTTGTCGCGGTAAAGTTTGATTATAGTATTTTTTTGCACAATGAAAGTTGACTTTGATGATAAACTTGTTGAAATTTGCCACAGAACTAATCTTTTGGGCTTATGCCATGGGTCTTTTTTTTTTTTTTTTCCATAACAACGATCTCGGCGCACATATGATCCCATTTAAGAGTTAGGATTTCTATCGGTGGAACATGAACGAGTGAATAGTCTGATACATAGTCTTTATTGACAGATATCGATTGGATAATGTTACCTATCAATCTAAAAACAGATATCTCCTCTACCCCATTGACCCTGTGCACCTTAACTATAAGGTGTGTTGAATTCTACTGATATTCCGCCTAATTGTAAAGAGAAGATTTTGTTGAATATCTTGGTATGTGTAAAAAGTGCATCTATTCCTTTCTTTGTATTACTTTCAAATTTTAACTTCGAGTGCACCTGTGAGATTTAGAACCGAATGTAAAATCTTTTGAACTACATGAAATTGAAACTAAATTTTTCTCTCTTCTCCAAGTGTGTTGGAATTATTTATAAGTTCATTTTTTATCTTCCCTCATTCAGTTCCTTTATTCTAACACTCTCATATCTTCCAGGAAAAATTGCGGTAGCTGTTCTCGTTTTCAACAAGCAGCATTGCAAGTTTAATAGCAGTACAGTCGGTCTTAATACGAGTCTTACTCATAAGCAACTCTTTTAATTAACTCGTTAGTTTTTTTCCTCTTCAAAAATATTTGTTGCGACTGTCAATCATATAGGTTTTAGAAAGGGTTTGGTCGTGACAAATACCGCCCCCAGAGGAAGGTTTCTCAAAGCTGGTTTTGAAATTGATGGCTGATATCTTTCACAACCCATGGTAGTCACTTGATCACGACTACTTTGAAGCTTTCCTCAGGTGTCGAGGCATTGCCACGATGTCTCAATGTCTCACTAGACATGGGTATTGTACAATAAAGGACCACCCCCTTCCTGTTAGGGCCAGAAAATCTTTGGTTCCAATGTATATGACATAAGCCTCGCAAGAGTTTCTGGCATTTACAGGACGCATTGGCAATGACATCACACTTATCATCCTCTTGGTTTGTGCTGTAATCTTAGATTTCTTGGAATTCCATAGAAGGGTGGCATTAAGGTATCTTGTGATGGCCTTGGGGTCATTCTGTGTATTCTCTTGGTCGTGATTATTATGGCAATCAGTGACTATAAACAGTATTTACCATTTCGGGCTTGGACGAGCAGAAGAAGAAAACATTTATACTTGTTACCAGAGATGGAAGTAGAGACAAAACTGCTCTACTATGATTCTGGTAGTTGGAGATTGTTTGTTCACCTAATGACTGGAGATATTGTTCCAGTCTGATGGGGGATTTTCTTAAAGGTTACAATTTGTGGTTGATATTCAAGTCTAACTGGGAGAATGTGAACCGGTGAATGTTAATGAGACTGTCCCTTTCTGTTTTCCTTGGAAAAAGTGCAAATGGGTCGAGGGAAAATGTTGGTTGCATCAGTGGCATGAAAACTCACTTGGGAAGTTTGATGAGACTATGAATCAGATTGGAGAAAATGAGACACCACTTCAGGTGAAGTTGAATGTATTGCTACAATTATGGGGGAAGATAGCTTTAGCCTTTTCTTTTGCTGACTTTCATCTTGCTAACACCAGCTAGCTTTTTGGCGGAAAAGCACTTCACAATGAGTTTACTGGAGTGGTCACAACGATGCTTTGAAGCTGCTGAACTCTTGCCATTGCAGTGAACTGTACTTGTGGTTGGAATTCCTGAAGGTGGTATGCCATTGCAGTGACACTTATCCTTTCTTTGCTGCCAGAAAATTAATGATGAGAAGGCTCTTTTAGGGCACTTTCTTCATGTGAAACAATGGCTTCTGTTAGCCAGTATCTGCACAGATAAAACAGGGACATTAACTCTAACCGTAGGTGGTAAGATAGGTTGTTGATCTGTCGATGAAGTATTGTTGAATAAGGATTCCCCAGATTTTCTGAAATCTGCTAAATATGGAGTGTTTTGGATATTTCTTTGTCCCCTACATATTCTTAGATTCGGATCTGAGGTCGTGCAGGGAAAAGATGGAACCAATCTGTTTTTGGTACCACCCCAACAGAGTCTGCTTTGTCTAGAATTTGGCCTTACGATTGGGAGGTCACAATTATGATGATATATGCGCAGCGGTATGAGAATATTGGAGGTATGGCCCCTTCAATTCTTCTACCAAAGAAGTCAGTGCATTTGCTCTTCCTGAAGGTGGAACCGTGTTTTCTGCACCGGTGGCAGCAAAATTATTTTGCATTAGTGCACTAAGATCATTTGTAGTGTAATGGAGATTGTGTGCATCTCTCAGTGGAACAGAAAGAAAGTCTGGATATCATAAATGTCTTTTGCTGTGGTCTTTGAGAACTCTATGCTTGGCTTTCAAGGATCTTGATGATTCCAATGAGTGCAGAGTACTTGATGGTGACTATACACTTATGGCTGTAGTTGGAATTAGTGATCCAGTGCGTCCAGGGTCAAAAGTGCTGTTCAGCAGACATGTTTAGCTGCTGGGATTACTGTATCGTATGGTCACGGGCGATAATATCAATAACAGCTAAAGCGTAGCTAAAGAATTTCGTTATATTGACTGATGATGGTTTTAGCATCGAAGCACCTGATCTCGTGCATAACTTCTCGAACAGTTTCAGGAGTTGAATGCCAAAAATTCAGGTATGAAGTGGTTGGTATTTTATCGGTTCGATTTGCTCTGTTCTAACAATCCTCTCCGCCTAGGCCGCCCTAGGCCACCGCCTAGGCGCTAGTCTCCCCGTCCGCCCATGGACGCCTAGGCCCGCCCCGCCCCCGCCTAGGCGTTGGGCCCTCCGCCCGCCGCTTAAACGCCTAGGGCTTTTTTACGACCTATTTTTCTAATTCTATGTATTTAGAGACCTCAATTGTCATTTTCTATCTTCCTCTTGTATTATTCAACAATATTACACATTTGAATTTACTTTTTGATATTCCATTTTTTGGTTAGAATTTGATATTTGGTCATTTATTATTAGTTTTATAAATATTAATGATTTAGAATCAAATAAATAGAATAAAAAAAAAAACCGCCTAGGCCCCGCCTAGCGGCCGCCTAGCCGCCTAGGTTGTCTAGGGCCCCTCCGGCCGCCCGATTAACGCCTAGACGATTTGTATAACCGTGCTATTTGTTATAGATGATTTCAGAATGAATTGATCTCAAATCTGTTCCCACTATGGACAGTTGGTGCCAGATCCTCACCTGTTGACAGTTCACACTGGTGACCAAGTTGAAGAGTGAATTTGGGGAAGTTTATTTCCGTCACTGGTGATGGTACAAATGATCCTCTGCACTTCGTGCCGCAGACGTTGGACTTGCCAGGGGCATGCCGGAACAGGAGTTTTTTCTTGGTTTGGTGCATAAAAACAATGAACTCTAATTTTGATTCCCATTTTCATCTTCATTGGCTTCTCCGATGCGATTTTTCAATTTTTTATTTTATCTCCATTTAGTTATTTGTATTTCCATCTTCATTTCCGATTGCCAAGCCTTGATGATTTTCAATGATATTTGTACTGATGGAAATTTGCATTTGATGTTGAACCGTATTAAGAGTGGCGACCTAGACAATGTTTTTGGAGCATTTTGTTACACAAAATTATGAGCAACGCAATTCTATGAGGTTACAAGGCTTGTTAACACGGAAGGGCGAATATTGGACTGTCGAAGCACGAGTCTCATCGAAAGGTTATTAAGACTATTGGGTCCATTATATTTGTGGAAAAATGGTTGTTTTTAAATGAATGGGGGTTGGGTAGGTGTTGGCTAACCACGAAGGGACCAAATGATTTTTTCCATAGATTTAAGTAATTCAACTAGTCCATACTTTTCTGATGTAGAACGAAAGTGAGAGGAAGAGGGAAGAAGAACTCAGGGCACAACCCACACACAAGGGCCATATCCTTAATCACTCAAATTCTCATTAATCAACTCTGATGATTTACAAGGCCTGTCATCTTTTTATAGGTGAAATCCTAACTAAATTAGGAAACAAAAAATCATACTCTACTAGGAAGAGAGCAATATAATTCTAATTTAATAATATCCCAATAAATGGAAAACCAGAATCCTAATAAAAAGGAAATAAATCCGTGAATCACTACTTAACTAAAACGAAAAAAACTAAATAAAATAAGACAAGATAATAACCAATAACGAATATGATTAATAATTCACTAATAACATATTATTTTATTGGTTATTCTCCTTTGATTTTTTTTTGGTTTGTGTGTGTATGTTGGTGTTGCTTGTGGTGGATGTTTGACTTGTGCTTTTCGGATTGCGAACATGCTGTGGTTCGTGTTCTACTGACAACTTGTGAAGAAGAGAATCAGAAGTTACAGAAAGGCAGGAGGGTTAGGATCTTCGAGCCTAAGCTCGATATACCAAATTGATGTATGACAAGATAGAGCGCAAGAGCGAATAAGAACTCTAGGGCCAAACCTAACACAAAGGCCAATCCTTAATCACTCAACTCTCATTAATCATCTCTTGATGAATTAACAAAGCTAAATTCAGCTTATTTAAATGCCGACCCTAACTAAATTAAAGCAAAATCATACTCCTAGTAGGAAAGATAGCAAAATAATCTAATAAATGATTTTTCAACTAAGGGAAACAAGATCCTACTAAAAGGAATAAATGATCGTGATCCCTAATTACCCTAAAACTAAAAGAAATAAATCAAAATAATAAAAGATATAACGATAAAATAATATGATCATTTGCGTTCTAACGCAAACTTTTCATTTTCCACTCTTTAGGAAAGATTTTTGGAGCCTTCTCTCCTTTTTGTTGGATTTGTATTAAAGCCGGGCTAGAGCTTGTTCATACTCAAAATGTGCGGTTATGCCTCTTCTCGGATTACATGCAATGAATAAGTTATTACAAGAGATCAATTATAAAAAGTCATTAGTAACTTATAAGACATGATTTTATTGTAAAATGGATAAACATACTCTTGTAAGTTATCACCCTGGTTGTGTTGACATGATTTTATGACGTCATTACCGCTGTAGAATCAAAGGAAAGGAGGAACAACTTAGTTCATTGAGAATTTCAAAATTGTAAATTATTGAAGAAAATGTAATTATTAGAAGCTTCTGAAGAATTTGAGTTAAACTCAGAAGAATGACTAAGGTTTTTTTCATTGAAATTGGTATCTATCAAACTTTGATATCTTCAAAGTGATTGACAATTATCGGTGAGACTTTGTGCATGCTGTCATTAATCACACAATGACATGTATCAACATGTACACAAGTCGAATTACCTTACCAAATAGAAAACTTAGCTCTCTTTCTTGAGGAGCTAACCAACTTGGAGGATAAGGAAATCTTTTAACGAGTGATGTGCCTTGAATTGCATTGAATTTATATCTCTTCTTTATTTTTCGACTTTTCTACTTATTCATTACCTAGCCTGTTTGAAGATTATTACACAAGATCCCCTTCCCCATATTGATTCTCATTCGAATTCCAACTCATCTGTTGAATTAACCCATGTAATTGTATGCAATGCAATTTTGCCCTCAATATTTTCCATATTTTCCACGAAGGATGTAAAAGTATTGAGCATACAAAGTAGAAAACTAAACACCACTCGTACCTTTCTTGTTACTAGGAAAATGACTTTTACTCGATTCCTTTTTCTTCAATCTCTTCAGTTGTTATTAATCCTGAGACTAATTTATCCACAGGTAGCACAGAAGCTCAATGTTGTCTAATGGATGACAACTTCACCCAATTGTACAATCTAATCAAGGTGGGGGCGTTTGGTCTACAGAATATCAACTGCGTGTTTCATTCCCATTGAACGATTAGCATTGTTGCCCTTTATTTAACTTTTTTTCTGGCATGCTCTCCAGGTTCGCAGAACCCAAGTTTTTATAATCGCCTCCTTTTACTTCCCAACTTCCCCAGTAAGACAGGCCTATGAAGTCTTGCCATTTGTTATTATTCTTTCTGGGGACTTTCAGTTTCAGGATCTGCTCCTCTTACTTTGGTTTTCAATTATTGTGGGTCACATGATCAGTGACATTCTCGGTGTTTGGCACTGGCACAAACTTCCGTGTGATCAGGTAGAAGAAAGACTTCAACTTAAGAAACATGGATGTTCACAGGGCTATATGGAGGAAAATCATTGTTCAAAGTTTTTATCAATTGACTATTCTTTTCGTTCTAAATGCTGTGGGCTAAGGGTTTCTTCTGAAGCGTAGTGATGAAGATGTTGGCCGTGTCCTCCATACTGGTCATATTCAATCGTTGTGGTCTTACCAGGTTTTCAAGAAATGCATTGTATCTACGAACTTGTATTAGATCTGTAAGTTGTCCAATTCTCGTATTGTGCTTCCGTGATCAATTTAATTTTTTGGTTTAAGTTTATGATTTCCTGAATTCTAAGGCGAGTCTCTCTCATCCCTTGGCGGCTTCAAACATGCCAACCCCCGCATGTGAATTCCTAGTTTCTCTCCATTTTTTGTAGGTTTAACTAGTCCAAGACTATAGTTCCAAAGTTTTCATATTGCATTAGAACAGGTTAAAGCGGGGCCCCCGGACTATATTCCAATCCCACCCTCCAAAGTTTGAGCATTTTTTTTTTGGGCAATTGGTGATCTAACATGATCATCATGGCACATATTCTTCTAAGACAACATAGAAAATTGGCTAGAACTTTGCCCTTCGGCAGAGCAAAAGCCTTTATACTCTTAAAGAAATGCATAGTAGTCCATCTTATTCCGATTCTTTAACTTTGGCAGTGTTTAATGAAATAAACAGCCGAGAGATAAGAGAAGATCAATGTTAAGTCCGTGGTTGCTGGACCGTTGGTGTCTTTGCTTTGCGATTGCTTGGCGTGTATCATTGTATGTCAGATTGTGGTTGTTGATTCTTGGGGCCATTTGCTCCACACAAGCCTCTGGTTGGCGTTTAGGTTGGTAGCGTACAATTGGATTTCTAAGCATGCCGGTATTCTGGTTTGCTGAAATGCATCATGCATCGAAGCTTGTAAAGGTGCTATAAACCGCTGGAACGTTATGTTCCACTATCTTGTGTCCGAGAGCCTGTGGCATGAAGCAAGACAACACTGAAGATGCCTACCTCGCATGCACAACAATAAGTCAGTGATTTTTTGGTCCCCCTGCATTCCAGTAGTTCACATCTACCACTGAAAAACAAAAAGCGAAAGAGGACACTAGCACGGTACACACACCGGTCTATTGCTTCATGTAAATACCCCATATTTCCTTGGTGCTTCTACTTATGGAAATATGTATATAAATAGCCCCTCCACTCGGAGCACCACAAATGATTCTGTTCGACACCAGAAAATCAAACAACGCCGTGAATTTGTTTATTCTATTGAAACCAACTACAATGGATTGTTCATCATTGGTTATCCGACGGCACTAGTCTCTCTCGCTCTCCTCCCTGTGTGTGTACATATTGCTTGCAATTTTGAGGTGTTTTGGGTTAAAGGTGGTGGGGCTGGAATGTAGTGGTGGTGAAATGGTGAGGGGATGCGGGAACGGTGATGGCAATGGTGGTGGCTGGATGATTGGGGAAGGTTGGAGAGGGGATAGGGGATCTTGGAAAATATGCATTAATTACTCGTCGTGGGTTGTGTAATCAAAGATATCTATTTCGTTCGTTTAGTAATAAGAGATCAATTCCAAATCAACGTGAAAAAGTTGACGCCGTTCATCCAAATATATCTGAAAATACGAAATATTCGGTAATTTACAGTACGGACAAGATCAACATGTTCAGATCTACTATGGTGCCGTAATCAAAATGTTCGACAGTATAGTTGTAGATATAGTTTTTTTCGAACTACACAGATTTTGTGGATAAGTTTATTATTTGCGTCTTTAGTTGAATGTTTTTAATTGGTGTCTTTTTGTTTTTCGATATGACGTTGATTTTTTAAAAGAGATGAATCAATTACAAACATGTTCACATGTCTTAACCAGAACATCTTTAATTTTGTTCTTTTTTTAGTTATGAATAGTTTGTTCTCGTAATTTGTGCTCCAATAAATGAGTCCATTTGCGAAAAATAGTACATTCATTTTATTTTATTTTTGCTTTTGAACAATGTCCACATGTAACAATTTCCTAAGTTGGAACAATTATTTTGTTTAGCTCGTTTCTAATTTGAACAAATGACGAGGATGGCTTGATTTTGCTGTAATGAAAGATGTGGTTTTTGAGTTCATTATGGTCCCTTCTTTGGCTTGCTTTTACTCAAAACCAATGTTTACTTGTCCCTCCAAATCTATTATGACGTATTGATGGGACACTGTTGGCTTACGAAATCTCTTCTCTGTCATTAATTGGTGATCTTTTTTTGAATGAATTTAAGTGATTTTAAGAATATATCATATATTTTGTTTGTGTCTAGAATTTTTTTCATAAACATTTGGTCAATGTTGTGACAAAAATATATTTTTAGTGTATTCTTTTTTAATTTCCTCCCGAGTGTTATGTTAGTATTTAGTTTTGTGAATCCCTTCTCCGAAGATTTGGTTGTATTTGAATCTGTCAAGATCTAAATATTTTGGGCCAAAGTGTAAACAACAACATAGTTGGAGGAATGCGCTTCAATTGGGCCCTAGCAAGTCTTTCGATGTGGATTGTATTTCTAAGACGAGCGAAGACGATTTTGAGTTGCTCAAAGTGATCAAGTGGAAGAGATTGGCAAGATTTATATGTGATTTACTGTATACACAATTATTTTGAATTAGTGTTATCTTTCTCGAGAGATCCTGTAAATTTTCTCTTACTTTGGATTTTTACATATATCACGGTTTTTATGCTTTGATTATCATGATTATATAGGTTGTTGTTATGAACTCTTTATAGTTTAGTTGATTATTGGTTGCAAGAAACTTCGGGGCAATTCTTGTTTTGAGTAGTCAGTCTAGTACCTTCTTTATTTTAGTGTTTGTATTGCATTTCACAATCTAATTTAATTGGAATAATAAAACCAACAATATCACAATTCTCATTTTTATGCTATATGATTGCCGACTATGATGCAGCAGTGAAGAAATTACAAGACTATGAGGCAATATCCCTTTACCCCTTGTGGTTTAGACTCCAAAGCCTTCACGTCCGGTCGATAAAAAAAGCCAGAGAGCCTCCTTGTGGTTTGGCTATCTTGTGCGCTTTACTTCTATGTTGCGTTAATTATTGTTAACGAAAATTGGGGAACATGGGCATAAATGGAAATTGGCATGGAAAAATAGACATATATGTTGGATAGTTTATATACATTGGTGGGCCCAGTTCCATATAGTAAGTTTTGGACCATTAGATCTACATGATATAGAGCTCAGGTTATAGGGTCTTGGGTCCAAGTCTAAGATCTAAGGTTATAGGTCTTGGGTCCAAGTTCTCTCGTTGCGTCTCCACGTGGAGATGGATTGCATGTGAGGGAGGGTGTTGAATAGCTGTATATATTATAGGGCACATTTCCTATTGTTAAGCTTATAGGATAATTGGTGATCTAATATGTAAACCCCTCAGCTTAATCTTCTTTCTAAAACAATTTAAAAACCACCCTAAAAAACCTAAGCCTAGCACCAACCACCCCAACCACCCCTACGCCCTGCTCTCCCTATGAGTAAAGATGCCATGACTATCGCCATATAGAGAGACGAAGGGACATGCGTGCAAGTGGAGACCCAAAAACCCAATATAAATAAGTCCCATCAATGGATTGCCACCCCCCCCTCCCCCCAGGAATTACACTTGAACATTTTTTTTATGGCCACTTGGTTTCGACTGGATATTGGGTAAAAATTATATTTGTGCCGAGATATGCCCAACTTTACACAATCAAATTGACATAGACAAAATCAGAAATGAACATGGAAGAAGAGGGGATTATGACATTATTCCAAGTGCAAATACACCTACACGCATAAGCACATAGGTTAAAATTACGGATTATAATTGTGTTTAAAAATTGTGAGATTTGTTATTATCGCTTTTTAACCACTCAATTCCACTAGTGAACGTGGGATTGGTATCCCGAAATTGTCGGTCCAGGGGTGATATCGCGTTATCAAAAAAAAAAAAAGTTTAGTAAATATAATTAGAGGCGACTCTAATTTATATTTACTAAGTGTTTTAGGTTGGATGCCTCCATTTTCCGAACATGTATCCGAGCAGTTAATCGAACCTAATCTGTCCTTTGTTAAAAAAAAGTTTTGTTATTGTTGTCATCTTGACAACAGTTGTTAAAGTTGCATTACAACCTTATTCCAATGGTCATATTTATGCCATCCAACAATGGCACATTTCCGTCGATACAACTATGCCCGGCATTCCACCGTTCCAAACATAGTGCTTCCCACCGATCCAATAGTGGCACATTCTAGTCAACTTTTTCATTTCTTGGTTAAAGTTAGTCACTTCAAGCAACTTTTCAGTATGTCCAATGTAAGAGGGAGTGTTAAAAGGTTGAAGTCCCATATTAAAGGGTCCGTTAATTTTGATTTTGGCTTGTGGATAAAAAGCCAATCACACAATTGGTTTGGTAATTGGTATTCATCCCTTTGATTTTGGAGATTGTTTCTCAGGTATAGACCACAATGTAACACAATTTGATCCATCAACAACGTACGAGAGTATTCAATCCCTTTGTCTGTGATGTAGATTCATATGGTTGGACGGTATGAAAAACCTTGCTTTTTACAATTTTCATAACTGACTTAAACGTAGGACTTTGCTCCAAAACCACAGGGTGCCAAAATGGTTGTTTTCAAACAAATACGAGATTACGGTGCCAAAGATTTTGCCTAGATTTAAATTTCCATACTTTTCACTTGCGGCTACTATGAGTTTTTGGATCCTTCTTCCTTTGTGATTTATATGAAACCAGGGCAAAAGCTTGTTAATGCTTACAAGTATGAAGGTTGTGGCCTCTTCTTGCACCCTTCAACGCAAAAAATAGATATAAACAAATATTAATTATAAAAAAGTTGTCGCAAACAAAACCCCCTGAAATAGTGCATGATTTTAGTGTTTAGAAAGTAATCA
The DNA here is from genome assembly GCA_009663005.1 of Actinidia chinensis. Classification (NCBI taxonomy): domain Eukaryota; kingdom Viridiplantae; phylum Streptophyta; class Magnoliopsida; order Ericales; family Actinidiaceae; genus Actinidia; species Actinidia chinensis. The sequence continues at coordinate 1,570 of VIGQ01001743.1, read as the reverse complement.
AACATTACTTTCTAAATTATAAGCCTGAGTTATTGTGACATGAACTTCTGAGTCAATTAAGGAGTAGAAACAAACAAAGGAGGAATAAATTAGGTACATGAGAATTTCAACATTCTTAATTAACTAGAAGCTCCCCTGAAGAATTTGAATTCAAACCTCCAAAGAATTGACGATAGTTCTGGAAATTTTGGTATTTGACAAAACTATCGGTATCTCCAACGCGCTTAATCAAAACTATTTGGGTGACCTTGTGCCCCCAGTAATTAATTTGCACAAGGACATGTATCCAACGTGGACACATCTGACTACAAATCGGATAGAAACCTTGGCACTCTTTCTTGGAGGAGGAGCTATAGAATTGGGAGGCTAGTCCAATCGTTAAACAAAGAATGTACCTTGAATTTAATTCAATTTAGAGCCTTCCTATCCGACTATTCTTCGTATTGCATTACCGAAACCCTTTTTGAATATTATTTACGAATGAGCCCTTTCTCATATTGATGCTCATTCAAATCCACAATATGGGGTGAATTGACTCAATGTAAATGGATGGCAATGCCAATTTGCCTCAAGTATTTTCGTAGTTAAAAAACTTACATGAGGAAAGTAAAAGTATTGAGATATAAAAGTAGAAACCAAACAATTCAACTCACACCTTTCTGTTGTACTAGGAAAATGACTTTACTTTCTTCATTTTCACCATTTCATCTGAGTATCCGCCACTAATTTATCTGCAGGCTGCAAGGGAAAGCGCTCATGTTGTCTAGCAGAGACAACTCCAAACAATTATAAATATAATCAAGTGGGGACGTTTAGTGACCAGGATATTCAATGCTGATGCCGTTCAATGGACGATGAAGGCAGTTTGTTGTCTTGTACTTAACTTTGCTTCTGCATGCAATCTCAGGTATCCAGGGAACGCAAGTTTTTATAATCGTCCTTGTAATTCCCCAGTAAGAAATGCATAAAACCCATTGTCATTTGTTATTATTCTTTCTGTGACTTAAGGATTGCTCCTGTGGCATTCTTGGTGTGTTAGTACTGGTCACAAAACTCCATGTGAGAAGGTAGGCATATAGAGCCTCAGTGGAAGAAACATGGATATTTTCACCCCCAGTGCTATATGGAGGAATACAATGGCAAATTATTATCAATTGGCTATCCTTTTTTAATGAAAATTCTGTCAGAGCTTCGGAAGCTTAGTGGTGAAGATGCTGGTTGTGTCCTCCATACTTGGTTTTTCATATTCATACTTTGTGCTTTGCCAGGTTGCCATTATGTAAGAATTGATTGTATGATATAGAATAGCCAAATTCTCTTGTTGTGCATCCTTGTTATTTTTGTATGGCTTAAAATTTGTTTATGATTTCTGATTTCTAAGACCGAGTCCTACTCATAGTGCTGTCATATCAGTTCACTAGGTGCTTGCAGCATCAAAGCATGGAGCTTCAAGCACTTGTTTTGTTCTTCTTTTTACTTTCTTTTTGAGTGTGTGGCGTTGTCATATAGATATCTTTAATTTTCTCAACTGTTTTTGTAGAGTATGACTCTACAGAGAAGAGGTGAAGAA
>VIGQ01001739.1:0-20415 GCA_009663005.1 Actinidia chinensis | reverse complement strand
GGGGGGGGCCAACAAAACTCTCCAAAAAAAAAAACAAAGAAAAAAAAAACAAAGTAAGGGAACAGGAAGGGAAAGAGGGGGGTTCAACAAACTACCGGAAAGTTTAAGGAGGTGTAAGAGGAGGTGGTGGTTTTAAACAACGGGTCGATCAAAATAAATTCCTGTCGGTAATGTAAGTTGCATTCGTTTCAATGGAAAGGCTAAAGTAAGGGGTATTGGCGCCCCGTAAATTGATCATTAAAACGGGATATTCGTTGGGAAAATTTTCAAGGGAGAGAGGAAAGAAAAAGATGGAAAAGAAAAACGAAAGGAGGGAGAAAAATCATAAAAAACTAAATTTTCCATTTAAGGTACAAGAAAACCTTGTCCTGCTTTGGCCTCTTCGGATTCAAAAAAAAAACCTCATTAAAGTGATTTCGAAAAAAAGTATGTCCTGATAACAAGATTTCCATTGGCCACGGTGGAAAAAAAAAACAAAAACTCCTTAAAAATCAGTTTGGTCCGTTTTCCCAAAAAAATAAAAAGTTGGCCTCAAGTTAGCATAGGGGAAGGATTAGGGGAGTGGGGGCATTTATTTAAAAGCACTTTTTTTAGGCAAATTAAGCTGGAAAGGCGGGGGGAAAAATGGAAAACCCCCACGTTTCTAAAACAAACCAGCTGGACCACGAGGAGGACACTCGTTTACCGGGGAATCGGGCACGCCCCCCCCCAACGGGGAAAGCCACCCACCTTTACCGGGTCCGAATTCTCGGAATGCAGGGATTTGGGGGTCAAGACTATCGAAAATCGAATTTTCTCTCCCGAAAACGGAATTATATGTTTTTCCAGGGAACCAGAAAAACCGAAGGGTCATTTGGGGGGTCTCCGTAATCTTGCCACCCTTTTTTTTTTCGGGAAGGGGGGCGTGCGTGTTATTTGAACGGGGCTCTCGCCGGAATCTCTGGGATGTTTGTCCTAAGGTGCCGCCGGTTCCTGGGATTTCAAGGGGGGTGGGGAATTGCTCGTTTTGGTTTAATTCTCGTGGGGGCCAGCCTTCCCCTCCCGCCCGGGGCCCTTGGCTTTTCGCCCTCTCTATGTTTTTTTTTTTTTTTTTTTTCCGTTCCCCGCTTCCCCGCGTTGCTCCCTCTCCGCTTCTGCGGGGTCCGTGTGGTTTTGGCCCCTATTTCCCCCGCCTCATTCCGTAATGTTATAATCCACGGGCTGTGGACTTCGGTACCCCGTTTCCCCCCGGGTGCATCGAAAAATCAAAAAGCTTTGGGATTAAGTAAGCTGAATTCCGAAGGTTGGCTTATGAGCCTTCCCAGTTTAAAAAATTTGGCAATTTCTTTTTGTGTTTTCAGGGCAAAAAAGGGCGATGTTAAAAGAGGATTGGGGACAGCAGTTTTCGTTTTCGCGTGGATGGTCCAGGGGGGAGAGGTGCTAAAAAGCCAAAAAGGTGGGCCTGTGGGGGTGGAAGTTCCTAGGGCCTTAGATCCAAAAGGCAAATCACCCCGCCTAGATCCGGGGGGGTTTTCATTTATTCCTTCAAGTAAAGCAGAGGGTCCGGTTAGCAATAAGGGCAGGAGGGGGCAATTAGAAAAAAGCCGGGGGTGGGGAGGATCGGAAGGATGCCATCATATTCCAGATGAAGGGAAACCTGCACACAGGTAGCCCAGTGGTTTTGTATTCTTATCGAGTTTTAACCCTGTTTCGCTTTATATCGCCCAGCATTATTCTGCGGGAGCAGGCGCATATCCAAGGAGTCCCCAGATTCAGTTGATCAGGATTATAGGCAGGGCCCGCCACTAACCGGTCGGGGCGGGAAAGTAAGGGCCTGGAAAGTCATATTCACTTATGGCTTTTGGCTGAAGTTTCTCGTGCTATGGAGCCGCCTCATTTAATGGTTGGTGTGTATTATGAGTGCAATAGCTTCGCCCCATGATGGACTAGGATATCGGAGGCTTACCCGGGAAAGAAACCCATATCTAGGGACCTTTTTGTTGTATACCGGGGACGAAGAACAGCCAGGGGTAACAAACCTTAGAAATCTGGAAGGATCAGAAGGAGGACAGAGGATGGAAACAATGAATTATGTAGTTCCAAGGGCAAAAACGGCAAACAACCACCCCTGCTACGAAGGGCTAGGGGGGGGGATACCGCGAACAAAAAAACTAAGCCATTGACTAATTCAAGACCAATGCAAGACCTATCAGATTTCATACAACATGCGGGCCCTGACCCACGGATAATGAATTCTAAAAGTAATCGCAATTCTACCAATCTCCTGGCTAGAGTAACAGTTAAACGAGTAAAAGTAGTAGTAACAGTAAGAAAAAGTAACGAATGGAAGCTTAGGGGGGGACGGGATTCTTGAATCGTAGACCACCCTCGGGGAAACTAGAGGTTTTAAAAAAAAAAAGCCATTCTCGGGTGGGACGACCATTGGTATTCGCCGGCGGGGGAAAAGGTTGCAAACGGTGTATACGGCCCCTCTGATAGGACTGCGGGAACCTAAAACTATTATCAGGTTTTCGAAAAAAAAAAAGTAGCCTAAGTCTCGACCAAAAGGTGCTCTTGAGTCGCTAAGCTATTATTAAATGGCGATGAAAAGGTTCTTTCGGATTTCTCTCCAAGCTCCCTTCGCACGATCGCTGGATCACTCAGTAGACAGCTCCCTGTACTATTCGCGAGGTGTGTTTTTGAAAAATGGATTTTTCCAGGACAAATATTGAACAAAACAAGAACTGAACATTTTGCAAAGTTTTACCCAATGAGAGCAAAAGTCGGCATCATATCGGCGCCAAAGGTATAAGTATGGTCAAGTGGCTCCAACCTATGGACGGATACAGGCAGGATAGTTCATCCAGAGAAAAAATCTCTGGAGACGTATGTAATTTCCCAAATAGCTTTAGGCAGTCACTAAAGGGGTGAAAACGGTGTATATGGGGCTTCAAAGGAAGTACAACAAGTCATCCCATTTGAAAGCTAGGCACTTTTTTCCTTTCATCTTTTGTAGGAAAAAATTCCCCCTCTCTAAGTCTTGGGAAAAAATTGAAGCCAAATTATAAGCAACCCACAAGATTTTTTTCCCGAGCTCATCCCAACATAAGCCCATGAATTCCAGATGCTCTTTCGGAAAGGGAGCACGGGAAAAAAGCCCAATGGGAATTACATTGTACTAAGACCCGGCAACAAAGATCATCCAAGGACTAAAAATTTCGGGAACTCAAAAAAACTAGTCAAAGGGAAAGGCTTTAACTAAAAAGCTAATCACTCAAGGGAAGAATCAAGGAATTCAAACTTTGCCGGATTCGTAAACAAGAAAAAGAAGAAAAAAAGAAGGGCCGGTGTCTTCTTCTTTCGACAATTCGGGCAATACATGGGCTTAATCTTCTTTTTTCCTTTTTTAAATTTTAAAAGAGCTAGGTTGGCAGCAAAGAGTCTATCACCAAACTCGAGTTCCAAAGACCTCCGATTCAACAATTCCTGATCGGACTAAGGATTCCGATCCATGATTCAAAGGAAACTATCATGAGGGAAAAGAAGAGTTCCAGCCCAATTTATGATTTTGAAGAGCGCCGTGCCTTAGAAGGCATCGAATCAAGGAGATCGTGGGATCAAATTGGACGTTTCCCAGATTTCCTGGCCCGGATAGCAATCCCGAAGGACTTAAATTGATTGGCTAAGTAAGCGTGGAGAAGTTTCTTTGATTGGAAAAGAACTAATCCGAAGGTGTTGCGAAGGGTTCAATTCCTGGAGCACGGGTCCCCCATGCCAGCTGGTGGGATTCAAGTCCCAAGGCAAGAAGGGCGTAAGCGGAAAGGCAAAGGAAAAGTAACATGGGACAAGATGCGATCAAGGTTTTCGGGAAGAAATTTCTACCCTTCCGAATTAGCCCCTTTTGGGGGTGGGGGGTTTTCCAAGGTTTCCACTTTCCGCTTTAAAAGGATAGGGGGCGGGAGAGAAGCGTACAATAAGCACCGGAGGAAGTTCCTACCATTGTCTATTCGCAATGGCTTTGAACGAATTCAGAACGACGAATCCTTTTCCGGTAGGGCTTTTTGAGGGTTTTACAAGCCAGATTTCAATCTCCGATGCAATCGGAATGTGGAAAGTGAACGAGGCCTATCACTAGCCTCCTAAAGGCCCGAGGAAAGCTAAAAAGAGAAGGACCAGAAAGTAGTCCTTTGTGATATGGGATTCATAACCGTTCTACCATTGGCCCGCGGAAAGAGACCCTTTTTCCCCTTTCCCTCATAGTTTTTTATGGCCACGCCACCATCCCATCTCCCCCGCCCCGCACTCCAATCGGGAAGGAAAGAAAACAGACTACAAAAGCTGTGAACGGATTGGACTATTTCTTCACCCTTCACATAAATTCAAACTCTTCCTGTTGACTTTGTTGACTCGCTTTTCCTCCCTCCCCCTGACACCAGTCCAGTGCCACTACTCTGTCTTTTTTTTTTCGTGGTACTGAAGTCCGAAGGTGATTTTTGAAAACAAAGGCTTTTTTTAAAAGCGGGTCCTCAGCCTTCCCTTTAAATGGATAAGAAGGAGGATGTAGTCTTCTGTTCAACGATCGAATGAAACATACGAACGAAAACTTATTTACTTACATATACTCCTGACGGAAAAAACCAACACAAACCGAAATCCTGCCGAGCCACTGGTTCTCATTCAATAGTGCTTCACTTGTTTGTGGGCCCCATCTCCGTGAATCTTTGGATTATCAGTTGAAGATGAAATGGTATAAAGGAATTTCCCAGCCAGGCAGGAAAAAAAAACCCGGAAAGAGAAATGGATTTTCTGGCGCTTGCCCGAGAGGTTCTTCTCCCGACTAGTTTCCGCGAAGAAAAGCTCCCCGCACGGTGTTGTCGAACCAACGGAAACTCACCTACGGGCAGATCCCTTTGCTACCGGAAATAACGTCCTTCTCGATCGAGAAATAGATTCGGTTTCAAGATATAGGAACTAAGACAATACAGGGGTAGTATTTGCTACCAGTATGGAATAGGACAGGATTCTCCCTCGAACAACGAAAGGAAATCTAAAAACACGCCATCACACCCAACTTGCTACATATCACATCTAGTCGAGGCACAGAGCACAACGAAGTTTCATAGGTACCAACGAAAACCTAAACCTAAAGACCGATTCAAAAGCCTTTAAAGGGAATATGAGATTCCCACGACCAAAAGTCCGACCGATAGCGGTTTTTCGGAAGAGTCCATTTTCGGACTCTGCCTATACGGAGAGCTACGTTTTGTTCTTGCCTGAAAAAACACCTCCTCTTTTTTTTTGTTTTTGGCGATTCATGCTCCTTCGATGATGAATAGAGGGTCTACACGGTCACTCCAACAACCCGGTTTTTCGCGGCTTGGTAGTTTTGACGACTAGCAGTGAGGACTCGAAACAGCTTCCCCCCTAGCTGCGCCTTCCCTCCATCCGCCCCCCCCTTCCCCTCCGAGAAAATTCTCTAATCAATTGAAAGACTAGCTGAGGCCAGATGGAAAGGAGGGGGCCGGCCCGGTCCCTGAACTTCGGTTTATATCCTCGTCCCCTCCCCTCCTTTCTTCTTTCTTTTCATTCAGATAGATACATGGTTTTTTAACCCATAACCTTAAAAACAAGGGCCATCCCCGGTCGTGAGTGAGCCGCCAACCCTTCCACACCGCCTAACTGGTCTGAGCGGAAGAAAAGAAAGCGGCAAGAAGTGAAGTGGCCGCAACCGTTTCTTCTAAGCTTCAGGAAACCACTCCACCTGTAAAAAAACAACTGGACCACTTGATCCAGAGTAACCAGCTCGGGTCCCCCGCCCCCTCTGTCAGACGTTCTTTGGGAAACCACCTTTCATTCCGTTATTTTCGCAATGGACCCAGCGAGAATCGGAATAGATAGATGCGCGGGAAACGGGTGGGTCCTCCAAGGGAATAAGAGTAGGGAGGCCGCGAGGTTTTGGGGCTTCTCTCTAGAGAGTTGAGTTGGTCCCCGAAACCCTTGGATCTAATTATTCCCCATATCACAAGCCGGCCCTTTTTCGCGAAGCCCCCGCCCCGCGCGAGAAGAACCGGGGCCCCCCCACTCCTCACTTGGAGGAGAGAACCCTCGTTTCGCTGGAAAGAAAGGCACTTCACAAGCGGGGAGCCGAAGGGTGACTGACTGAAGGGTATCTCTCCTCCTACTTGGGGATGCGCTACCCCTTTCCCCTATTTCCTTTCCTCCTCTATTCCCAAAGAAAGCAATACCGAATGACTTCCCTCTACACTCCGGCCAAATAAATGCGGCGCATTAGCGATGGGACCGGCTTTCAAAGGACGAGTAATCGGGACGGGGGGAGAGGAGGCTCCCGAAACCAAAACGAGAACGAAAGAAGATGGGATTTAGCAACCATTTGATGGCGGTGTAATAGAATTCTAGACGCCTAATTTTTATATGGAGAGTTTCCCCCCCATATTTTCTTTCATTTGCAACTGGAAAATAGATCTAAACGTATTTGCGTGGTACCCGTACCCCCCGGACCCGAAGGAAGGGCTTCCAAAATGAATTGAAAGAATATCAATAGAAAGGCCCGAAGAATGTAGCCTGTGCGGAAAGCAAGCCGGAAAACTGGCTGAAGATGAAGAAAATGTCGCAACATAAACCGAATGAAATGAGTTTTGGGTAGACAGCGGTATTTTCCTCCCTCAATTCGCCGATCTAGTCAAGAAATGCTCAAAAAACCCCGAATAAAAGTCAAGCGAGAGAGCTCATTAAGAAGGCCATCCCTTCCCATCCGCCTTCACTTTTCCCCGTGTCCCGCCTGGCCCTCCTCCCCCTCCCCTCTTTTCTTTTGCCTAAGCATCCCTTTTGATAAGCAAGTTTTGAATGAGCCTTAAAAAAAAGGGGCCTATTTGAGAGACTTTTTGGCGGGCCATGTACGCATCAGAAAAGCCCCAAACAGCCCTTTTGTGGGGGACTAATCAAGAATGGCCTTTTAAATTTAAAGGGCTTTTCTGGGGGATTTGCTTTGTCACATCCTTTTGTTTTTAAGCTTCGCTAGCTTTTCCTTTTCAACAGTCGGAAGCACTTAAGCCCTTTCCAATAGCGTAAGCTGATCCAGCCTGAATGCGAGAGAGTTCTGACTCAAGCCACCTATTTCCTGTTTTGTTTTTTTTTTTTTTTTTTTTTTCCACACGCTTAAACCTTCCATTTCAATTTCAATGCAAATATCCAAGATAGTGGCCCAATTCTTTCATTAAGAAGAAAGATAGCGCTTTGCTAATTATAAGAGTGTCATTCAATCAATTAGGGAATAGACCTCTTCCTCTTCTATAATATACGACAGGCTATCCCCCCTATTGTTTTAACTAGCCGGAAGCTTCTTGAAAGGGGGAAGTCCTAACACACACAGTATTGAAGCTTAATATATTATCTATTACACAATGAGTCCCCTCCCCGTAAGCCCTGACCTTACGCATCACTTTTTTCTCCTTGCTTCCGCCTCCCCATTTTTTTTGATTTATAGAAGGAGCTCCCTTGTGGCGAGAAAGGGAAGAGGTAGATCAAACTAATAAAAGAAAGTTCTAAAATCAATTGGGAAGACACCTCTAAGTTAATTTCACCTTTCCAATCCATGACAGCCATTGAAACACATTTTCTTACTAATGAAATTATAAGGCATAGAGAAAAACAAACTCCTTCACTATTGGAATAAACGAAAATTCCTCCTTCCACCTTTCCGGGGAAAGGATAAGATACCTATTCATTTATGACCCGGGCCGACCAGGCAACCAGCAACCCTTCCCTTAGACGGGAAATACATTTCTTATAAAGACGAAATCATCGGCGTAAACTTAATACTCTTAAAAAAAAAACCCCTACCCATTGGTGGCGGCTACTCCCCTCTACTCTTTTCTTTTTTTTGAATTTGGACATTTCCCTTTCCATTGGTCTGGAAAGAAAAGGCTTTGTACGAGGGTTCCTCCCACAATGAAGAAAGCCCCTGCAAAACTCTCTCTTGTTTTAGCGGTTTAGGACAACAATGGGGCTAAAAAAACGACAAAATTCCATCAGACAGAAGAGCCGCACGTGCCTACTTGTTCGGTGCCGCTCCCACCTGCGATTGATTGGCTTTGGCCCTCCCTTCCCGTGTTTGTCCAGATCTCGTGTGAACCGCATGTGCCTATTCTTCCTATTCTAATTGGATGATTTCCATTGTTTTTTCCCCCGTTTACCTACGGCCAATAAGAGCGGCCCTTTAATTCGAGGAATGTAAAAAGCCCATATTTATTCGACCCACTGTTAACTGCCGATATAGTTTTTTCCAAAAGAAAGCATTTTAAAAATGAGACAGAGATATGGACCCTCCCTAACAAGATCGTTTTAATCTTTATTTAACGTCCAGTTTTAGAGTTTTGTACCTAAACTATAAGGATGTAGTATATATACGAAAGCCTTAATAACAGATAAAACCCTAGGTTTCCACAACAACTGGCCAAAAGAAATGATTTGAAATTGAACAGGAACGGGAACACTCTTCCGCTGAATGTTACTTGACCCAAAAAACAAAACAAAGAAAAGATTTAAACCAAGTTACGTGCCAATATAACTCCCTTATTTTCTTCTCTTCTTGTGTTTCTACGCTTCGGGAGCCCTTTCCCTCTCAAGGTACTCAAATAAGGAATGGAAAAATTTTATTTCTTTAAATCCCCCATTCAAAATCATCATACCTCTACTTAAATCATTTTCCTTTCTATTTCGTCTATATAGCGTGAAATAGGTATGTCTATTATCGAGGGTTTCGGTTCCTCGGTCTATATGAAAAGCGTGCCCCTTTGTGCCCATGCTCGCCATGTGGCCCTATTTGTAGGTAAGGGGGACGAGGAACTCGAACTCAAACTCAGGGAACTCACTCGGGCCTAACGGGCCTTTTGCCCAACTACGGCCTTAGCTTACCTACACAGCCTCTTACCGACACCAGGTCGGTCCCTGTTGTTCCCGCTTCCCCTTTCCTTCCGCCTCTCTGCCCCTCCTTTTCTGAAAAAAGAGTTCCAAGTTAGTACTAACGGAAAAACCGAACCTCAGGCTTGCTTCTCTTGAATAGCCTTTTTTCCCGGACTACTCCTTTTATCCTGCCTCTACAGCTGCTGGGCTCGGACAAAGAAACTAACTTCACTAACTTGCGGCGCTGCTGACTGTAACCATGCTTCCCTGTCATAACAACAGTGTACTTCGCTTTTAACCGCAAGGACCAACTACTTCTAAACTAAACTGCTTTAGCAACCAGCTGTTTCCCCCGCATCCAACTGCTGCATTATTGAGGTCACTTTCGCCCATCACACTGCTTCTTTGCTCTTACTTGCCTTCTGGTCGGGTAAGCCTAACCCACATCTATCTCTTCAAAATTTCAAAAAGTCAAAGTAGGGGGGGGGACTTAAACCGCTTGCTTCATTTGAAAATCCCAATTTTTCATCGGGACAAAAAAAACACTTTCTTTGCTTACCGACGTTTCCTTACTGCTTTAGCTCTCCAAACCGGGGGCTATTGCTTTCTCGATTTCCAACATAGGCAGGGTCAATGGAGCCTTCTCCCTTGACCGTGAACTGCTTTCTGGATTGGTTTTTTTCCTACCGGAGCCGGACTGAAACAGCAGACCCTCCGGTATTTCCTGGGCACTCCCTGGGGTACAGCTTTAAACTATTTACGGGGGCCGGGCTTGGGATAGTGGGTTTCCATTACGGACTACCACCTGCCATAAGGGTTCCACGGTACAGGTTGGCCCCTGATCAAATTTCCACCTTCCAAGATACAAACTCCATTTAGGGACCTTTTTAAGCCAAGGTCTTCTGCCTGTCCGATCGAAAGGGACACCGGAAGCGTTTTTCACGGCCAAAAAAGGCGTGTAGGGGGGACCCTTCCCCCAATTTTCTCCTAATGGAAACTAGTTCCCCCCACCCCCAAATTGATCCACCCCCACTCTCAAAAAAAAAAAAAATCCAAGTTTTACCTCTTATTTTGCCTCCACTCCTTTTTGCCATGGCAGGCTATTAACCCCACCCCCCCAACTTTTTGGTTGGGGCTTTTCCCCCCCACTTCAAAAAAATGGAGTAAAGATTATTTTCCAAGGCCGGGGGGCGGGGCTCTAAAAATAGTGGGGGGGGGACTTCTTGGTTTGTTATGGGAAACTTACTGCTTTCCAAGCTTTCCCGGCTCCAAAGGGGAAAAGGTCCCCCTTTTTTTTTTTTTTTTTTCTCTTAAGGGATGGGAAAGAAATTGCGGGTTTTTCCCAGTTCTAAAAGGGGGAATCCATTTTTGGGCCTCTTTTTGCCGGGTTTTTTGCTAAGCGTTATTGGTTGGCCTAAGCTATTTGGCCATTATTTTGGGCTTTGGGCTTTCCTTTTGGGCATTTACTCCCTGCGGTACCAGCAAGGGGGAACCCATTGGTCCCTAGTCCTCTCTTCCCTGTTTTCTGGTAGGGATGTTGGGCTTTATGAGTCGAATTTGCCAAGTTTTCCCTACCAAAACAAGAGTGTGGAAAAAAATTGGAGGTGAGGTCAAGTCATGGGACGTCAACCCTACTTTAGTTGCTCTTCTACTCCCATTCTTTTCTGGCTGACGTTTGGCTTTTCACTTTTGCCAACCACAAAAATAAGGACAAGCGAGGAAAAAAAAAAAACTGTTTTCTCCTCTCCAAAAAGCTTCAGAACCCCCCGCCAGGTTCGGGGGACGTTAGTTTCTTTCCCGGGGCTCTTAGGGCCACAAACAAACCAACCAATTTCCCACTCTTTGTTTTTTTTTTTCCTTCGCTTTCCCTTAAACCCTAAAAAGGCTCACTCCTTTTCGGTCTTGCTCAACGTTGAAAAGTTGGGAAAACTTAAGAGATTTAACCAAGGAAAGGACGGGGGGAGGGGGGGGCTGATCTGACCTGCGCCGGGGGGGTTTCTGGCCCTTCCTTTCGGTCACTACGGACTTGGTTTTCGGAAAGAAAAGGGGCTTTTCCTAGGGGGACCAAAAGGACCTCGAGGGAATTTCTTCAGGGGGTTTAAGTCGAGTTTTTTTTTTTTTTCATTTTACCAGCACTAGTTTTCGTACAGTCTTAGGCAAAAGCAAAGACTGCCCGCGACCTCCGGTCTGCAAGCAACCTTGAGGTCTGTCAGTTCTTTTAAAGCCAGGAACACACGTCCTGCTGGCCGCCCAAGGGCAAAAACCCTCTTGGTTCCTAAAAAAAAAAGGGCACCCCCCCGGTTTTCTCCAAGGCTTAAGGGCCAAAGCGGGGGAGGGGGGGGGAACCAGGGAAAGCCAACAACTTTGCTCGTTGTTCTGTTCCCGACTGGTGCTTTCCAGGTCCTGTTCGGAACCTTCTTCTTTTTCAAAAAACTTGATTTTGATTGGTGGGGATCCGGTTTTTTTCTTGGTTCTTGCTTTAGTTTTCGGTTTTCTATGCAGCCCGGCATCAAAAAACCATCCCCTGGGTTCAAAGCTCTGGACGAAAGCTCGGCCGCTTCGGCCCCTTCAGTGGGACCCTTTTTTTTTTTCTGTTTCGTTAGGGAGACTTGTCACGGTCGGTGCGTTCGCAAAGCGGATCGGTCCCCTTTATCTTGAAAAACGACAAGGTCATACCCTCCTGGTCCCACTGGTCTGGCGGAGCGATGTAACGACTGTCAGAAAAAATCACTAGTTTTGGTGAGGCACGATCGGAGGAAGAGATAGATCCAGCTTTAGGGAAAGTAAGGAAAGGAACGGATAGAAAGAGCTCGTCAGGGAAGGTAGGTGGGGGGGAAGCGGGAACAGCCTGTGTTGGTTCAATCGGGAAATGCCGATCCCGGCCCGACATGCTTGTTAGGGTAATGTTAGGGTTCAGTGAAAGACAGCTCGTTGTCATGATCAGTCAAAGCTAAGCTAAGAGAGAGAAAGCGGCAGTCCTTCCAATCAAGAAGCGACCAACCAATTCCACACCCTAGTCAGTGTAAAGATGTAGACGGAACCGCTCCGGCTTGATTACTACCGATAAATTCCCGAGGACGGTAGAATGTAACAACACCAGGGAAGAAATAACGCATTGGCCCGGCTTAGCTGAGCCTGTCGATTATGATTGTTAGCACAACTAGCCAATGTCCCAGCTAGAATGACCAGGATGACTTGTTGAGGTTGTCACCTGAAACCAGAACAAGTGTTGTCAAGGCTCTATCAGAAGCCTAAAGTATGCACCCCATGTTACACAAGATACAAGTGAATGATGTACCTCAAGAGAGAACGAGAGCATAAAAGAGCAGATAAGGAGGGGAGCAAGACCTCGAATTTATCGAGAAGACTTCTGGTCTAGGGGACCTCCCATTAATCGTCCACTGTACCTTTCCGGATCTAGGGGATGAAGTCAACACTACGCCAAGTGCAATTTCGATCCTGGGGTCCAGCTATAATAAATGTAAATACCTATAAAAAAGGGATAAGGAGCTCGGGATCCCGTGCGGTCTTGCAGCTCAAAAAGGAGGATGAAGAATTGGGAGCCCAGTTCCTCACGAAAATAAGGGAAGGGGTATTAGACCCTTACCGCAGGGAGTACGCTGAACGGCAATATTATTACCCACTAAGACCAGCTTCTTGCGAGAGATCAGAGAAAGCTATGGACCCTTTATCAATCTCAATAGGAATGAGGGAATAATGGGGACTTCTAGCTACAGGACCAGTTACTAGTCCTAATAAAGATAAGATCAGCAAGATTCCGCCACTTTGCGCTCCTAAACAAGGAATGGCTTTAAACACGCCCTACCTTTATAACGATAAATTTTTGCTCTGGTTCCCCTGGAGCCCGTACTTGGCTTGAATGTCGGGCGGGTAAGTTACCTTATGAGTCAAGGGGAAGCTACCTTATATAGCTCAAGCCGGTTCTTCTGATTAAGCTGCAAGTGTTCTTTATGACCCGAAGGAGATGGAGGCACACACTGAGCAAGCCCAGGATACAAAAGAAGCACCTCGCGAACGCGTGATAAAGGAGCGTTTCAAGCGCATTGAGAGAGCGGCGGCGAGGCTCCGGTACGGGGTCAGGCATGGATACTTCAGTAGCATTTCGTCTCCTCAACAAAAATGGAATTCTGATCCATTTCGTGTCCAGAAAGGTCTATGCATTTTCTTACAATACCGTTTGGTAACGCTTACACGTCCGATCCGTTCTTTTCAAGCCCTCGACCCGTTCGCTCCGAGTGTTCTGATTAGGGTTTCCGATGTGTGTGTGTGTTCAGCCGTGCGAGGAGAAACGGAAAGGCGGATCACCGCCTAGGAGGCATGAGACAAGAGTCTTCCTAGGCTCCGGGCATGGGCTAAGTGCGCCCCACCGAGGATCTTCGACGACACAATCTTTCGCTCGGTTTCGGACCAATCGATATAGAAACAAAAGCCAGCTGAAGGTAATTCCTGGCCTTGCTTCAGCTATCGATTGGCGGCCCTTTTTTTCTCGAGGGAGTTATTTGCTTCTCTGGAAGAAGATCGGGATTAAGATCGGATACCTTATTCCTAAAGCTAAGCTGGGGTCCCTCTATATATAATTAACTTTCACCCGAAGTTTAGGGTTTAGTTTCTCCACTTGGCGTTGGTGTTCAGGTTAACCAGCCTTCGATTCAAACTAGGGGTACAAAAGATCGAAAAGAATGCACATGTTCACTTATCTGTTTAAAAAGATAAAGAAAGTACGTTGAGCGGAGCTAAGAGTGGAGTGCTTCGAATCACCTCTTTCGGGTACGAAGACCTTGTTGATATAGAGAAGGCTTTCCCCGAGCACTATCATTTCTGGCCTCAAACAATTCACCAGTGGTCGGTGATCCATACGAACACATAGGCGCACTTCAATGGCACAGTGTGTGGCAGAACATCAAGAGAAGATGCGTGGAATACAGCAGTCTCAGTGCTCCTGTCTGGATGCCAGCACGGACCCGGTACATTGCCTCTCCGAGCACAGAATCCATACCCTGTGGGAATGGACATGAAGAAAGCACTTCCTCAATCATTTCCAATACACAGCAAAAAAAAAGGGTAGGGCTTGAGATCTTTCCAAAACATGATCCAAAGCCAATGAGACGGTTTGCCCATTTCGCTCCAGATGGCCGCAACGAGCTCTGTACTGCCCGCAACGCGGTCGCCAGATGTGTATGAAGGGAATACACAAACACATCCACAAAAAACGACGTATTGCTGTTGTGTTGGAAATACACACTTGGCAGCAGTAGTCGAGAAGGCAGCTCGCCCTAAGAAAAGAGACGCTCAAGTCACAACGGCAACAAGCCCTTCAGACAGAAGCTTTACTTAGGGTGATAGAGGCATAGGTAATTGTTTGCGGCCTCTCTCATGAGGCACCAACCAAATAGATAGGTTTCAGGAAGGATTTCGCGCTCTGACTGAAGTGTTTTATCCGCCAGGACGGACGAACAGGTCGAGATGCAGTGTCCAGTTGCATCGGTGCGGCCTACGCTGAGCATACTTTACCTTCCCCACCCACGACCCTTAGAGGAAAAGCATAGCCACCGGCATCGACTAATCCCGTCTCGATTACTAGTGTTAGGAAATGCATCAACTCTCATATACATTATAGAGTTGTGAACTCTCGTAGAAAATTCCCGAGACCATTGATTCGAATGTTCCTGCGGCGAGCAGGCAAGGGTGGTCGTAGACCAGCGCATGGACATAATTCAATTTGGACTAGGCCTAGTGGCACACTTAAAAGCAAATTTGACCTCAACAGTCCTGTAGGAGTCGGGGAAATCTTCCTAAAATGCGGTTGTCTCTCAACCCTTGATGTGGGGATATCAGAGGTTATCCGAATAATAGAAAGAATCAGCGAGTGGGTAGGCCTCATAGAGCCATATAGGTTAGATCTTGCTCCGCCCTGGGTATACCCTAAAGAAAGGTGCCCGACACAATATCAATATGAGTACCACTCGATAGGGGGAATATTCACTCTTTTTGACTATGGTAGCCGCCCATTCCTTTGAGTGATCGAGACGACGTGCCCTCCTATTCACACTTGCTATTGACAAACATCTTTCATAGGCATTGACTTGAAGAGGAATAAAAAAACCTTGTGTTCCGGTACTCCACCTTGACGGGGTAATCACCCATCCGAAGAAGACCAAAAAAATTCCATACCTGGGTCGGCACCACCCCAAAAGATGAATCTTGATGAGTCGAAATTGCGTTTTTGGCCGGTCGGCCAGCTTTCCCCGGGGACTGCCAGTGATGAAAGACTTAGTTTGATGCTTTTAAAGAATGCTCTGGAAACAGCCCATATAGTGACGCTTCGGCCCTTACGCGGTTACTGGAAATGTTCTGTTCGAAGGGCAAAACAATGGGGGTTAGTGGTAGTCGATCATTCCTCTTTTGTTAGGATGCCTATAGCCCTTTTAAAAGTGGTTTTAACTACTAGGTATCTTCCCGGATGAAAATACTTGATCATGAATAGTATGACCTGACTCAGATGCTGATCCGGCCTCTGAAGCACTCATGCAGGACTGGATTCTCGTTATGACAACCGAAGACCCATCAGACGAAAGAATCCCTTGTTTCTAGGATCTAGAAATGAACCGGCATAGCTCGAGAATGTAGCTTCTTACTCACATATGCAAGGCGGGGTTACGAAGCCGAACGAAAGAGTTATTAGGAATCTTTCCCCATAGGGGTATGGTACTCGAGCCTAAGCTGATGTCTGGAATGCATTATCTATAAAATCTAGTGGGAAAGGACTTTTATTATACACTGGTTCCGACATCGAAGATTCCCAACAAGGTGCCTGAAACTCTCATGACAGCGGAAGTACATACCAGATTGTAAAAGTTTCATCTCCGGTGCAAATTCCTACCTTTTGCTTGGTGGATTTTACTTTCATTGGGAACGGGGCTTGCCCTAGTATTATAGTTCTTAATGATTACGTAGTACACACAAATCGTAAGATGAATTCTTATACTTCCTAGCAGGAAAGACACCCTTCTATATTGACTTCGTACTGGCAACTTCCAAGTAAGGAGCGCAAGCACGACCATACCATCTTTGCTGTCGGAGGAACCTACATGGAAAAAAGAACCGATCATACGGAGCCCAAGGCTGCTGCCTATGCCAGATGCTCCTTTATGGTGGAACTACTAGTTAGTCTTGCCTATGAAAAATAAAAAAACAAAAAGAATAGTGTAGTAAAACAAGGGTCCTGGAGACAGTGAAAAACTTTCAATATGATGGGCAATCTCTGTCTGTATAGAAACCGGGACTTCCCTGTTGGGTGGGGGAACATCTCAATTGAAATTAGGGCGATCCATGAAGGAACGGGCATAGAGGCGAGGGAACAATCCCTGGCAGATCTACTCGTGCGGTCAGCCTAGACACAATACTTTCGGAACGAATTCCTGGTCATTCCTACAATTTGTTCTCATCATGCCATTTTGACCACCTGCGAGAAAATCTGCTTCATGTACCCCAGGTCAAGAAGTCACAAATCATCTTTCCCCAACGCAGTTCTTCTAAGGATAGATAAGAAAAATAGATCGATCGATAGTATAGACCAAGTTAGATGGGAATCGCCTCTACCCAAAGCTGTTTTACTAGATTAGAGAGGACTTAGTAAACTAATAAAGGATGACGTTTTGAGGCCCGAGCCCTTAGAGTAGTGGTCTTTAGGCTAGTTTCTAATCTTTGTACCCTCCGTGGTAAAACAACTATAGGAAGTATTCTCCACGGGACTGATCAAGGCTGATACCCGCGTTAAGTCTTAAAAACAACCAGATGGGGCAACCTTTCGGACACCATGCGAAACCATCCATATCAACACCCTCTACTTGATCTTCGTATGCTATCTCTTCACCAACCCAACGTCCCCTCAGTACGGGTCATTATCTATGCGGATGCTATAGTAAGAGATCAGTCTGCAAGAACGGGAACAGACGAAACGTGAGAGAACGGCGCCATAACAATCACCTAAAAACTACCACCTAAAAAGAGAATAACACCTCCAAACGACAAGAGATTCGGCACTACAATTACTAGTCCAGCTACCATCACTTCCTCAAAGAACGCTTAGGGCAAGGCCGCTTTCAGCAATGGGAAGAAACACAGGCGAGGGATGAACCTCAAGTTGCCAAACAAGACAGATGACATCGGTAATGGCGCGATGATATCACAGGCCTTACGCGGCTTTTAAAAAGGAAAGGAGAAGGTCCTCAGATAGACGCCTCTAGTAGCGTCTCGGATGAATGTCTAGTATTTATGATCATTCTGTTAACGACATTTTACTTTGAAGTTAGACTTTCCATTTCCCCAGTGTAAGTCACTGTCCGTGAACGCACTTGAGGTGGACTTGGCTCCTCGTTAGATGATTTTTTTCTTTCGAACTTCATTAATAGAGGAAAAGCAGCAAGTATTTTTCAGCGGACTGACGAACAGAAAACAAGCAAAGCAGCAAAGAGCTCAACCATTTTATATTAAATAAAGGGAGGCAAGAGGGGAGGCAGTAGCTTAAGCTTACTAAAAAGGGGGCTTTACGCTACTAAGAGTTGTTATGATTCTCTTTATGAGTTGTTCACGGGATTCTTATTCTTTTTCGAGGGGGACTTCTCCTCAATTTCTGCCTCTCCTCAGTCTTTCCAAGAACCAGGTTGCTAGACCATACATGCAAATCCCCCCCCTCCTTTCTATCCCTCTCGTTCTTCTCTTTCACGCTAAGGCCATTGAAAGCTGTCTGATATTTTTCGCTAGTCTCTCTTTATTATCCCACCGAATGGAACTCTCTTTGTTTCAGGATGGTTTCGATTTCCTCCCACGGATAGGACCAGAAATGGTCTTCGCAAGGCATACCGCTTTTAGTAGCGGAATGAGGACGAGCTGCGGTTGTCCAGTCGTATTGGGAGGATCGCTATGCCCCCACTGTCTTTTTTATCCTGGCGTACTTCTGCTCATAGCCAAAGAAAGCAGACAACACACAGTTAGGTCATAGAAGGAGGGGACCCCCTGCTACATCGTGATAAATTCTTCAACGGATCAACTTAGATATTGAGTCGATCAGCTCACTTCTCCCATGATGAGTACGATGCTCAACAATCGAGGAGTGGCAAGAAGCAGAAAGAAAGTCTTCAAAGAGCCGCCTCAATGGGAAGGCGTACACTGGTAGGTCAAGCTACGGAGGTTCTCTCTTTCCATTTAGCTAGGCGCGCGTTAGGCTAGAGTTCACTTCCTCAGTTTTCTAAGGCTGGACATCTATTGATATAGGTTTTTCTTTCACTGTAAGAAGTTGTCTTTACAGGGCCCGGGAAGAAGGAGGCTCAACAGGAAAAGCAGAAAGTCTAAGCCATTGCAATACTTTCATTCTCCTTTTGAAGCCAGAAGCTAAGAAAAAAGATAGGGGAGAGGGCCACACTATTCGAGGAAACTTGAAGAAAAGGCATTAATTGAATGCTGCTACTGCTTTTTTTTTTTTCAATCACCCGTAGCTCGGAACTCATGTTTTAGCAGTGGGTAGCTTAAACCCTTGCGTTAGGGAAGGAGTCAGTGGTGACCTTTCCAGACTAATATAGCACTATCGGTAGTAAGCGGTTATGACTAAGTAAGATTAGGAGGGAAGTTACGTAGAACCAAGAAAGTAGAGTTAGATAAAGAGTCTATGATTGAGATCCAATTCTATGTGCATTTTATCGTCTACAGAATGCCATTTCAAAGCTCATTAACGATCGATATTCGACGCTAATCCCTAACTATCGTTTATAAGGCTTTCTATACCCTTCTACTCGCATTTCTTAAGCTCCGCTAAGGAATCTTTCCGAAGTGAGGCCTATTTCTGTCCGTGAGTTTTCGTGTTAAAGTCTTTCTGGGTTATTTAATATGGGGGCCTCACCTGTCCCTTTCATGGAGAGTGCCTTTACTTTCTCTAGTTAGCCTTTTGGCACGTCCGCTTTCGCTTGACCAACTCAAATCATCTCCGGTCTGG
Organism: Actinidia chinensis; assembly: GCA_009663005.1. Lineage (NCBI taxonomy): Eukaryota > Viridiplantae > Streptophyta > Magnoliopsida > Ericales > Actinidiaceae > Actinidia > Actinidia chinensis. The sequence goes on along the minus strand of VIGQ01001739.1, from coordinate 1,505 downwards.
ACTGTTCCTACTTATAACTCCAAACCCTCTTTTCTTTCTTGTTCAGCGTTGATCGCTTGGCTGAAGCAACCAATCTTGATTGCTGGTCCTCTCCATCTTCAAAACCTATAAGCTCCTTCTGCTCTTCTGCTATTGAGGGGATCGCGTTGCCGCGCTTCTTCTCCTTGTGAGAGGAATCCAAATCAAGTGAACTCAGGTCGATCAGTCTTGGCTGAAACGAGGTGCCCCGAGGTTAACACGCGGGTCTTCTCTTTATTACATCGCCCTAGAGACCTGAACCCAAATAACCTGGAACACCTACATATCCCATTCGGGAGATGACTGGAATCAAGTCCTTCTTCATGAAACGCGGACTCTTGGCTTTCATTCCATGGCGCCTACTCTTTCTATTATCTAGACTAGATGTGCATGGGTGCCTATTATAGCAGTGAAGTAACTAACTGACATTCCTTCGGGGATCGAAGCCGCGGGGCCTCACTAATTCAAAGATAGGACTGGGAGACTTCATAGAAGGCTTCTATTTAAGCATATAGTCCCTATATCGCCATGAACTCCATGCGAGATTAGCGTGTCGAGAGGAGAAGACGAGAGAGGACCATTCACATCGCCCAGCCAGGGAGCAGTGCATTCTCATTCAACTCGGAAGATAGCCTTCTCGTCTCCCAGAGCCTTACCATTAGCCCTTGAAGTCCTCTTTCTATTTACAAAAACGAACTCGTCAGGTGGCAGGCGATTGAACCACTCGTAGGGGGAACTGTTACCAAATAGAAGGAGTCAGTCCTCTTTATTAGACCTGTGCCGTTAGCGTAGATAGCTGACCATGGCAAGAATCTCCGAGCTCTGACCTTAGGTCGAAGTGAAAGATTGGGATAGGCTATCATCGCCGTAGAAGAGATTGAAAGACTTGTTACACCCAATCCGACGCCATATGACTCTTAAAATAGGTCTCACCCTTGCCCTAGGACCTAACAGCAGGCGCCCTGCCCGGCGAGGATAGACGCATCGGGAACTCCTTTCGCTTACTTATAATAGGGTAACTTCCCATGGAACCAAAGGCTAGACTTTAGTGTAGTTTCTGATTGGATGTCACGGTTAAGATTTTGATCTCGGATAGACCCGGAAAAGACAAGAAAGAAAAAAGAACACATAATCAGACTAAAGGCAGCTCCTAATTAGCCTATATAGTTATAGTCTGCACCCAGTTGATAAAGGAGAGAGAGGAATATATACTATTACCCGTGAAGGAGGGAGAAAGAGAAAGGGCACTCACTTACCTTTGACCAAAGACCGAAAGAACTCAAAAGAAAAAGCGGGAGGGAGGCAGGGCGAAACCAATACTTAACAAGACTTGGAGGGGATTAAGGAAAGATTGCCAACTCAAAATACAGGAAGAAAAAAGACTGGTTCGCCTATTTCGTTATTTACACTGGGGACTTAGTTCAGACAGCGGAGAAAAAACACAGAAAGAGATCTCCTCCACTTTCTTTAAAAACAGGTATGGATTC